>JAIEZT010000019.1:22374627-22534627 GCA_019594935.1 Periophthalmus modestus
TAGGTCCTTTTAAATGATGTCACCAGTTTTATAACTTTCTAAATGCAACTTACAATACACTGTAGTTATACACAAATTATACTAATACCAGACTAAGCCAAAAACAAACAAACCAAAATATTAAATATGCTAACACTAGTCAGCATAAATTAAATTCAGAAGTTGTGACCTCTTTAATTGCAGGAATGAGTTGCTCTTACTGAAAGAATGATAGACTAAATCATTTTCTGTCTGCCCTGATTGGCCCCACACACCGCCTAAGGCCCATAGTTACATACATGTAGTTTTGTCATGATACAAAAATTTCAACGTCCATTTTAATACAAAGGAATAAACTTGATACTCAATACCGACGATAATAAAAAATACATAAATAAATAAAAAACACTATTTATTTAGACAATAGAATGTCAGTGAATTGTAATGGAGATATGTGGTCTTTTACTAGTTTTGATACAGCTCAAGATCGTTCTAAAGTTATTCTGTGCTGTTGATGTGACTTTTTTAGTATCGATTCTTGCTCAAATGTTTCAATACTAGTTTTAGTATCGATAAGTATCTGATTTGCTCTACTTTAAACCACTCTACATGCATTCATTGACTCGTAATCCTGACAGAAATATGCAATAGAATTTCTTTGTCCTTATTTCTGCTATATTTCTCATGTTTTAATTGTGAATTTTTCTTCCACATCTTGTCAATATAGTATAGTGTATCCCAGATGTTTTCCTTATAGCCATTTCATGAATAAATTAGTCACCCTAAATATTGTATGCTGTTTGAATGAGAAATGAACTCCCAAACAGGAAACACATTTTTTTGACTAAAACGTATAAACATTACTTTTACTTTAACTTTTTGGGCAAAAACCTTCAAAATATGATGTATTTTTTAGATTTGCTTACCACAACAGCCAGGAGGATTGGAGAACGTATGATCCACCAGTAATTCATGTTTATATTTTGACCCCAACATCTGCAAGCAAGACGAATATTGTGAATTTCTAGACGAGCCAGGTTTCTTCTGTTTTATAACCACAAAAGAAATATACACAGCAATAAAACATGACAAAGTGAAAGCCTGGGTTCTATTTAAGTGGAACTCTTACATAACGGCGTAATGTCTCTGTGGTCAGGAAAGTGCAGATTCACAAACACATAAAATAGTGAAGCGTGTAGAGTCCGTCCCAGAAGGAGAATTATGAACAAAATGAATAAATAATATCATGAAATATTAAGACAACATGATGTGTCAAAAGTGTGACTGACTTAACCAAAGTAATGCAGGTAGCCGTATTCTGGAGTTTTGTTTTTTTTTTCTTTTAGGTTTGTATTCTTATACATGGCAACTCATGGCCCCTTGTCATACTTAGAACATAGAATATATTTTTCTCTATGAGACCCACTTTGTTGCCACTTTTTCCTAATTTTCACTAAATTCACACGTTTAACTTTTTTCAGGCAAACGCCATGGACGTGAATCAGTAGCATGTCTGAGATTTTGATCAAGAACCAATCAGCGAGCAGAACTGCACAGCTGTTCACTCACATCCGTAACATGGTTATGGTTGGGGAAATGGCAAAGGTTGAAGAACAAGTGGACAGCGTTTTGACAGGGTTGAGGATATTTCCATCTCTGCTGCTAGCTGACAGCAGAGCATGGTGCTGTCTTTGTCTCAAAAAAGTATCAAAGAAAAGTTGAAGATTACCAAAAAAATGTGCAGGAAATACGAGTGGAAACAAATTGATTTAGATTTCCTGATAAATATAGATCATGTCAGCAGAAAACAGGCCTCTCCCTCAGTGGAGATCTATCTACTGCACAAAAAGGGCTAACTGTAGTAATGTCCACCTAACTGCAGTAATGTCTATTACAGTTTTGTGTGTTTTTTTTAATGATAATTAATCGTAATTTTGCATACTTTGTCTTAAAGGGAATGTTTTTTTTTCCACACAATCCAGTCATTCAACATAAAATAATCTTGGGACCAGTCCCCCAATTAAAATACAGGAAGTAAGCACTTAAAGCAGAAACTTACTCTTGGTTTTCATAAAGGTATTTCACCGTGACCCATGGCACAAGGAAAATGAGTGGCGTTCCTGTAAGACAAAGTAACTGCTTTTTACTTTTATCTTGTTTGCATTCAGTTTCATTACTTAAGCGCTTACTCTGTGTCAATAATTGAGTAACACTTCAGACTTTAGCCAGTGCTCTTACCCCAGCCAATGCACAGGTAGATTTTGAAGTAGTTCCTCTCTGTAAACACGGTGATGACGAGCAGGTTGTGGAGGTAGATGCCTTCAACCAGGAGCCAATAGCTGTTAGCCATAATACTGTACTGCATCATAACTACCGCGATGCGACAGCCAATCATGGTCTATAACACAGGAGCACACTTTATGTCAACATAGATGAAGTAGGATGTAGGGAGAAGATCAGGGCAGATGGGACCTTCTATTCGCCCCAGGGAGCAGTGTTTGAGTTCAGATTGCACAAATATCTATATCGCCAGCTGTGCACTCAACTTGTGTGTATGACGCTCCCCCTGCAACACAACACTGCTCTGCTACTACAGTGTCAATACTAGAGACAGACTGACATATATGACCGATATATTAGGCCGATGTTAGACTTTTTTGTGTAGCAGCTATTGGCCTTAAATCTTCAGTAGAGGCCAATGTTTTGTTTTGGCCGACCTGCTGCATAAAGGGATGCACATAAAGCTCTATTTAAACACTTGCGTGTGAAGAGATAACACCACTGTCACGATCCCGGCCTGTTTCCTCCTCCTGCTTCACTCTCCCCCTCCCTTACCTGCTTCTCCTGGAGCTGGGCGGAGCTTCCAGCCTTCTCCACGCACACCTGCACCTCATCTCCTGATCACCTGCACCTGCCGTGGAGGATAAAGAGGGCTGGAGGCTTCCATTCGGGGGGAGAACGTCCACGTGTAAACGTGAATCAGCCTGTTACCCGTTTTTTGTGCTCGCTACTTTTTGTGTGTTGTTACTTACCTGTTTCTGCTCTGCTTCAGACCCCGTCTTGGATCCCGCTCTGGAACTCTGCACCAGCACTCCTGCACTCTCGCACCGGTTTGGCTATTCGTATCTGGTCTCCTGTATTTGTGTGTCCCGCTCTGGATCGGAAAGCACACCCACGCACCCGAGCACCGTTTGTATTGTTGAACTATACTTACCTTTGCCACCTAATTGTAAATAAACACTGTAAATACTCCTTGAGTGCTGCATTCTTGGTCCCTCTGTCTGGCCCGTTACGACAGAACGTTTCTCGCCAGAAATGGACCAAGCAGGCTCAATTCCGGTTTCCACGCTACAGCAAGCGTGCCAGCATCACGGCGATCTGCTCGCACACAACACGAGCAGACCATCCGGACCCTGACGGAGCTCAACCAGTCCCTCACCCAGCAGGTGACGGAGCTCTCCAACCAGGTCACCATGCTACTCGCCCAGGCTTCCCCGAATGTCCCTGCTGGTGCCGCGCCTCCGCCTCCGCTCCCAGAATCGAGAGGCACGGACCCTGAGCCTTATGCAGGTCAGCCCGGTCTCTGCCGGGGCTTTCTGTTTCAATGCCTCTCCCTCTTTCAGCAACGCCCGGCTCGCTTTCCACCTGACGCGGCAAGGTGCGTTACGTCTGCGGGCTGCTCAGAGGGAGGGCTCTTCAATGGGCAGAAGCCAAATTCGCTACCACATCATTAGATAGTATTAGTTTTGAGACTTTTCTGACAGACTTTAGACTTGTGTTCCAGCACCCCCACTTACCAGACTGACGCCGCCGCCTCCCGCCTGTTAGGCCTGACTCAGGGCGCCAGATCTGTGCCGACTACTCCATCGAGTTCTGGACTTTAGCGGCCGAACTAGACTGGTCAGATAGCGCCTTAAAGGCCGCGTTTCTTAAGGGGCTTAATGACACGTTAAAAAACGAGCTCGCGTCACGTGACGAACCCCCGGACCTGAAGTCCCTCATCACACTCGCTAGTCGCATTGACACCCGACTCCAGACTCGGCGGAGGGAGAGGCATCGCTCTCCAGCCCGGACCAAGTTACAGTCTTCCTCGCCATCCCCTGACTTGGACTCCTTGATCTCCCCCAGCCGACCCGATTCTTGACCACCTCCTGACGCACCAGCGAGAGGGACATCCCTCAGCGACCCAGGCCGAGGTACCCGTACTCGTCGCTGGAGGAGGAACCAATGCAGCTCGACCGGATTCTTGTCTCGCCCGAGGAGCGATTACGGCGCCGCCGCCAAGCGGGCGCGAATGCTTCTATTGCGGCAAACAGGGGCATTTCATCGCCGCCTGCCCGGTTCGGCCCAAAAGGGGGTGCTCTTCAGCAGCACTGGGAGGGACCACTACCCCTCCAGTATCTGCCACCCCACCTCCCTGTGTCGTGGGAGCCCTCCAGTTGGAGGTAGAGGACCCTCGCGGCTCCGCTGGACACAGTCCTCCGTCCAGGGACTGCCCGCCTCCCTCGCTCCTCGTCCCGCTCATCGCCTGGCTCCCTGTCCGGCTCCTCGTCCGGCTCCTCGTCCGGCTCTTCGTCCGGCTCCTCGTCCGGCTCCTCCGTCCGGCTCCCCGTTCGGCTCCCCGTCCGGCTTCCCGTCGGTTCCCCGTCTGGCTTCCCGTCCGGCTTCCCGTCCGGCTTCCCGTCCGACTCCTCGTCCGGCTTCCCCGTCCGGCTTCCCCGTCCGGCTCCTCGTCCCGCTCGGACCTTGGACAAGGTTTCCAGGACTTTCGTCCCTCCTCCAGGCCCCCTCCACCCTCCCGAGCTGGTCACGCTCCTTGGGACGTCTGGGAGCCGTCCCTTAGGGGGGGGGTACTGTCACGATCCCGGCCTGTTTTCCTCCTGCTTCACTCTCCCCCTCCCTTACCTGCTTCTCCTGGAGCTGGGCGGAGCTTCCAGCCTTCTCCACGCACACCTGCACCTCATCTCCTGATCACCTGCACCTGCCGTGGAGGATAAAGAGGGCTGGAGGCTTCCATTCGGGGGGAGAACGTCCACGTGTAAACGTGAATCAGCCTGTTACCCGTTTTGTGCTCGCTACTTTGTGTGTTGTTACTTACCTGTTTCTGCTCTGCTTCAGACCCCGTCTTGGATCCGCTCTGGAACTCTGCACCAGCACTCCTGCACTCTCGCACCGGTTTGGCTATTCGTATCTGGTCTCCTGTATTTTGTGTGTCCCGCTCTGGATCGGAAAGCACACCCACGCACCCGAGCACCGTTTGTATTGTTGAACTATACTTACTTGCCACCTAATTGTAAATAAACACTGTAAATACTCCTTGAGTGCTGCATTCTTGGTCCCTCTGTCTGGCCCGTTACGACAACCACTAAACATGAGTACACAGCTCTCTTATAAGTGTATGATAGAAAAGGACGGTGGCTGAGTTTTGTAGAAAATTTAAATTAAACAATCCGCTGAAAATAATCAAAATCAGCCATTGGTTTCTCTGGATTTTACATAATCTGTACTGGCAACAGCCTTGAAAAAAACCCATATCGGTCGATCTCTAGTTATACAAGAAGCACCATTTGTGCAACTTACTCATAGATAGATACTTTATTGAGCCCGAAGGAAATTAAAAGGTTGGCAGCAGCAGCATAGAAAAGACATTTAAAGTTAACATTTCATCCTCTTGCATTCATCAGCTATAGGAATGAGTTGTATAGTTTAATATGACAGGCAATGGGCAGGTGACAGTTCTTTGGGCAGTCTGTGTAATTCCTCAGCTGTTCAAGTTCCATCGCAAATACATTTCTGAATTCTGTCAACAGGACAATATTTCATTAGAGTGAATACATTCTAGGTTAAGGCAGATTAAGGTAGTGACCAGAATTCTGTCAGAACTGAAGAAGCTTCTTAGATGAGTGTCAAAACATGTTTACTCTTAACTTTGGTCCAGATGACAGAATTCACTTTTCTTTTTTTTTGCATATTCTATGGGATATTTTACTGCCGATATATCCATATGCACATGTTGTGGATTGGATTATTGTCAACATGAAGCTAGAACTGCAAGATGTTTTTTTTTTTTTTTTGGGTACCTATCATTTGTAAGAATGATGTGATGCTCTCCATATGGGAAACAGTTTTACAAGTATTACTATTTTGCCATTTCCCTAGCAGTAAGGAATCTCCACATGTTGCAAGATGGCCTAGGGGTTAGATCACAAAACATCTGCATCGCAGCTCAGACAATTCGCCAAATGGCATTGCCCACTCTTCATCACAATTTTATGTCGCTTACAATCTTGTGTTATAAAGCCTACGGGCAAAAAATAAGTCAAGTAAAGAAGTATACATACAAATGTTGAACCTGATCACATAGTCCAGTGTGTGTATGTGTGTGTGATTTTCTGGAATGCTGAAATAGACCTACAGAATATTGTTAGATCCTTGGACAATACAATATTATTTATTAGTTATTTACAATGATAACGTAATATACTAAAATTACTAAATAAACAACATTTTGAAAGAAAATATTAGATATTTTGAGTTTTTTTTCCCCTTGTATTGACACATATTGAAGTTTTAGTTTTGATTATTAAATATCCAGGCTATATTTTAACACATTTTGTGTGCGCACTGACCTCATTGTTGACCAGCATCTCCACAGGAGGCATGGATGCCCGAGGGAAGACTGAGTCCTGGTCAGTGCTCAGGTCACGTGACACGATGATGGCGTCAACCAGAGCGTCTTTTATGAGAATGGACAGGGCTCTCAGGATGAATGAAGCAAACAGGTTCATGTGGATGTTATTCCTCATGCAGTGGAGTTTTCTAAGAGACCAATAAATGAATTTTATAAACATAAGTCAAGGGATACTAGACACTCGACATTAGTTGACTAAAAAGGGGGCGTGGCAAAAGCTCTCAAAACTATTACGTATCTGTATGTGTATCTGACCCAAACTGCACTCACAAACACAGTACACTGTGCTCTGTCCACTCTGTCCACTGCCTGACGCATATTAGACATATTTATCCTATGTCCCAAGAGGTGTTTTGGCCTTGTGCTCTTTTACCAGGTCTTCTGTGGTTTTCTGGATCATGTAATTCTTATCTGATAGAATAAATATGCTGTATGCACTGACGCTGACACAGTTTAGGATAAGATGACGCTCTGATAGGGACAGGGATCGTCAGTTGTCTCCATAACTGCTTTAATAAATCAGACTCTTTGATTCAAGACAACTTCTCAGTTCATTGTATTCTTTAATTGTTTGCTTGTAGAGATTCCGCAGCAGTACCCAGATACAATGTATTTTTATCATCAGCTTTCATATATATATATATATATATATATATATATATATATATATATATATATATATATATATATATATATATATATATATATATATATATATATATATATATATATATATATATATATATATATGTGTGTGTGTGTATATATATATATACACACACACATATATATATATATATATCATATATATATATATCATATATATATATATATATATATATATATATATATATATATATATATATATATATGTATACATATATAAACCACAAAAATCACTCAATAACTTCACCAGTTTAATCCATAAACTGCATGTAGTTCACAATACATTGTATATAGACTTGAAGGGTCTTTAGCCTGAATTACACGTATTTCTTAAACTTAAACTATAAAATATTGTAAATGCAGCTATCCGTGGGGAAATCTGAGACTGAATGATATTGCTTTAACATTTTAAAATGATTTTGTTTTGTTGAGGAAGCAATTGCCAGGGACAGTACATTTTTATCTAATCAGAGAAGTTTTGGATGAAAACTATGTGACTTTTCCAGACAGTTGTTTCTCTGTAATGGTGAGTGAGAGTGAAAACATACAGGGTATACAGGCCCTTTGATAGATTTACCACCCCCAATCAATAAAATTAATTTATATACCACATTTAGTATTTTTCTGCTTTTGAGGCATTTACAATGTATTTCTGTATTTGCAAATGTTTAAGTTTCCCAATGGAGACAGTGCCCTTACCTGAAAAATATGAGGATGCCGAGCGCCAACACCAAAGCCACAAAAGATAAGGAATAACCCACTGTGTACATAATCCGAATGTAGCGGTAATAGTGCTGTAAAACAGACAAACTGTTACAAAATGGTTGCTTGTTAAATATCTGAAATATATTAAAAACTGTAGCCTAGCCCTCTCATACCAGGCTAGGGTCGTTTGAGTCACACTCGCTGGTGTTCTTGGTGATGACCCACTGGCCGTTACCATCGCACTCTTTATAAATCATGCCATTCTGAACTACACAAAACAAAATAGATACATTTATATTCCATCACTTTGGAAAGCTGAATGAGGGGTTTATTTCACAATGTTCTTACCTTGATCAAACCAGGGCAGGTACCAGGGACAGGACGCACTGACAGTTGTGTTGGGAAGACCGTCAGACCAGCAGGCATAATCGTCAAAAGTCCTGTTACAAACTATACCTGAAAATAGAGAATAGAGGATTTAAAGGGAACATATTGTGCAAAATTAGGCCTGTCATGATAATTACTATATCAACGTATTGTTCAATATATGAAAGCTAGAACAATTTTTTTTTTTTTTTATCGTGTGTACTACTGGGACATTTTTGGTTATTTTTTAACAAACCAATAAGATTTAAGGGTGTAAAAGGTTGAATTAATAACTCATATGTAAAATGTTGTACATTTAGAATAGTTTTTGTGGTTTAAATCTGCTCTTGGTTATTTGTGTCAGTGGCATAAATTAGTTTCAATATCATCTATATTTACTTCAACAATATATTGCACTTCAAAATTTGTTATGGTTGCAGGTCTATGCAAAATCGACTTTCAAGTGCTTTAAGTCATGTTATAATTGTTTTCTCTTCTCATTGACTCACTCAAAGTTGTATATAGAGTGATTAATACATTTTTGAGTAATGTTTCTTCTGCATATTCTCTTTTTTCTACTAACCCTCCCATTACTTTTTCAGATATTTCAGGTACTAATAATTGAACGATACCTTGTACTTTTTCTGGACCTATTTCTTTATTGATTATTATTGAAAAATATGATTAAACTGAATGAAATACTAATAAAAAAGTAGTTATTGTGATGTTATTTAAAGTAAAGTAGTGTAAGGAGGAAGGTGGAAATGATCATTTTAGATCAATTCTTGTGATGATCCAATGAGCTGGTATACTTGTCAGAGATTATAACTATAACAGATTAAAAACAGAATTCTGTATGTCCCACTACGCTGTTTTTGTCCTGCCCTTTCATCGTAACAGGAACGTGCTTGTGTTTACTACAGGAGAAGTGTACTATACGCAGGAGAAATGTTATCTTGGCTTCAAAGACTACTATCTTGAAGCTGCACTTGTTCCCTCTGGCTTCACACTGTTGGATGTTGTAAATGATGAACCACAAGCACAAACTGAAAATGACTGTAAATATCGCTGCCTGTGCTGTAGCATCTTTTTTCCTTGTCGTTTCTCTGGGGTTGACACAGCACTTTGTCTCTTGTATAGTCATTTTCATATTAAATGACCCAACTTTGTCCCATGAGTAGAAATAGTGTACTGCATTGAGAACATGGATGGTGAATTGACTGATAACTTTTTTTTTTTTTTTACTTTTTAATATAATTACCATGAACTTGACTGAATGAAACCAAGGCAGACCAAGTATTTGCTGCTATGGATCAACCTGGAATACTGAGGGATTACACAGACATTGCATCCAGTTGTAATATGTTTTCCTCAAATCAGTGCAAAACAGATTACAATTAAAATGACTGACTGGATCAATACAAAGTGGTGTTGATGCTAAATATTGACATTTTCAGGGTGCGTTTTGCATCAGTTAAATGCTCAAGTGTATACTCTTGGTTTGCAAAATAAATAAATAACAAAAAAACTATTGAAATCACAGCACCGTGTCTAATTAAATTTCCAATCCTTGTACAATTTCCTTTTGAGACTTGTCTTATACAGTGTACAGATGTATTTCTCCAATCCCTTCCAGACCCAAATAATAAAACCAATAGTGCGTCTGTCTCCTCACCAATGCTGGGAGGATCCCGGCTGTTGTTGCGGTCACATTCTTCTTTGTACATCTTCCAGCTCTCCTGCAGCTTATCCAGGGACACAGCAGGGCACACCTGAGCACACAGCACCCCTCCGGTATTACACTTTCACTATACCTGTCTTGCTATCATAACTGTGCACACACCACAAAGTGATGCCTCAAAATAAAGACTAAACTCAGTTAAATCATCAGGTTTAGTTCCAGGTTTAGTCTAAGACCTACTATGTCACATTTTTTGATACATGTTATGATTGTGGTGGGGAGAAACATCAAAATTCATAGAGATTCATTATTATTACTATTATAATAGTAATTAATGCCACCATGACCAAACAATGATGAAATGCTTAATTTTCTTTCATTCTCATTGTCTAATACATACACTAATATATTTTTCAATTACGTGATCAGCTTTATGAAATAACACTTTCTCAGTGATCATTTAATGTTAATGTGTCATAAACAGCCAGATAAAAATCACTTACAATCAAATCAAAACATAAATAATCATCATAAAATTTATATTAAATAAGAATAAAAACATTTCAGTCATATGCACAGCTAAACAGAGCTAGGGATTTAAACATTGTCAATGTAGAGGCCTGTCTCACATCTTCCGGAAGACTTAAGATTTCAGAGTCACACACTGCCACTGCATGTTTTTACCTGACTCTGGACATCAGCAGGAGGCCGGTCCTTGTGGTCCTAAGAGTGTGAGATGGTTGACACTAACATGTCAGAGATGGACTTTGGTGCTAGGCCAAGGAGAGATTACACAAACAGAGCCAATTTAAAGTCTGTTGTCACCAGGCTAAATGCACCTGTAATTGAATTAGTTTATTTTTGCTTCAAAATACCTGAGTACATAGCATGTACTTCCTGGTTCTAGCCAGGACTCAAGCAGCAGCTAAGGGAGTTAACTGGAAGTTAACCTGGTTATCCTGTACTAAACCACAACTACAACAGGACTAAGCCAAGTCTCCATCCGCACTATACCAGGCTAAAATGCACCTGTAATTGAATTAGTTTATTTTTGCTTCTAAAATAGTCACAGTCATTATATTTAGTTCTTAATGATTATATAGTTACCCGAATAACCACAGTTATTGATTGACCAAATAATCTTCCCCAACCAGGCCTACAACAACCTACATCAGGACTCAACTGGGCCTATGCTGAGTGTACTACATAGAAATATAAAACTGTCCAAATGATAGCCAAATTGTGTATTAACCTAGCAGCTCATTTCTTCTATATAGGCTTCCTATTTACAGTAGCTGCAAGCAAGCCACAGTAATGTTAAGAGTGCCATCAATCAAACCATGTCCTCCTCCTGCAGCCAGGGAAAGTGCTACTGTGCGAACAGCTTGATGCATAGACTTGGGCAGTAACCCACCAGGCTTGTTTATAGGCTCCAACACTAACAATCTGTAACTCCAAATGTAAAACAGAGCTGAATGAACGAAGTTGTGTACAATATTACATGTGTGTTAGGTAATGGGACCCACCTGGACATTGCAGGAGAGAACTAGCATTGCCAAAAAGAGGAACAGCCGGAACATGCCGTATGCTTTGTTTCTGGGAGGAGGGGGGCAACTGGGCGATGAAGAGTGGATTTTCACCTCATAAGGGGAGCTTATCGAGGCCCGCCGCACTGCCTGAATGACACACAGAGACAATCCGTCAAAGCCTAAAGTAAACAATCAAGTTGTAAGTCACAGTGTGGACTTAGAGAAAGCAGATATATTAGGTTGATGTTCCACTGCCAGAGAGTAATGGTTTGTGAATCAGCGTGACAAAAATGTTTCTTTGTGTTATATATGTTAAAAATGTATTCTTAGGGATAGAAATAAATCCATTTCAAATTGTAATAATGCACGGGCCATAAATGAGACTGCTACAGAAAATGGTTACACATATCCTTTAAAGATTTCATGTAATTGTATAGGTATGTCCCTAAAAAGTGAAAACATTTGCTGGACTTGAAGTAGAGAACAGAATATATACTCCACACTTGCAGTTGTGCAAAAGATATTTTCCTCAGTGCTCCATGTTGGACACTAGGCACAATAATCCAGGATCTGTTGGGTTTGGTTGAGTGAGAATTGGTCACCTACCTGTGTATTATCAACCGTTGCCACCAGGGGACTCCTCAGAGGCCGAAGCTGGAGAACGGAACGAAATCTGAAACGTTTCTGCAAAAAACACCTTGACCATGGAAACATTTTTGGCTAAAACGTTTCAAATTCCATTCCGTTCTAGTTCCCATGATGCTTTGTGCTCATGTATTCAAATAGAGCTAACTTACCTCTGTACCAAGCATTTTAAAAGTTGTTAAGGTTGTCTCCAAATTGTACAAAAAGGATATGAAGAATATAGACCTCAATAGGGTTGTGCAGTTAGTGACATTTTGATCAAAACTAAGATTCAGTCATTTCTTATAGCAAATTATATGCTTGTATCTTTTTAAACAAGAGGTCCACAGCCAATCCTCTGTCCATTAGAGAATGTGGTTTAGAGTTCAGACTTTGGAAGAAGAAAGCTGACTATTTATTGTGTTATTGTTTTAGTCCAATATCTGGTCTTTCTCTAATTTATTTAAATAAATTCTCTTTTCAGATCAAGTTTTCGATTTGTTTTCATGCGTGACAGTTTCATCTACTCAGCTACTAGCAATCTTCCTCACTGTTATTGTGTTTTTAATGAGACAAAATCAAATAGAAAATTGTGATTGATTAATAATAGGAGGGAAAACATTATTCATGTCTTTTGTCTTTTGTCATATCACCCAGTCCAAGATCTCTATCAAGGAATGAAGAAAATCTTGCAGTGGTAAAGATAGTGCTCAGAACTTGATGCATAGTTCAGGAGTCATGCATTTATCAAGTTTTATGATCCAAATGTATTAATTTTATATTACTGGAACAACTGTTATAGTTGTTTCCCCTTCTCATTTACACTCTCAAAGTTGCATTTAGGCTGATTCATGCATTGCTCTGATCAACCCCCGTTTTCACCGCCACCAGTTTACACCCACTGCACTGTACTTCTTAATCGGTGATTCGTGTAGGATTCAGCAGTGTAGTCATTTTGGAACATATGAAAAAAGAATCTGCTATTCGCCAGTGTGATGTGCAGTTAGCCATCCATCATGTCCAAATTATAACATAAAGATCCACGGGTGTCAGGTTATAACTATATATATCAGCAAATGCAGGGGTAATGTGGTAGTTTACTTTATTTATTAACTGCTAGAAATGAAGTTAGCACTAACCATTTTACTTTCTGCTTCTTTGCTTTTCCCTGATTTTATAAATGAGTTACCGACACTTAAACCCAAAAATGTCAACATTATTTGTTGTAAATAGCCTTGGGAGGGACTTGTCTCTACAGCAGCGTTCCACCCTGCTCTCATGGAAGTGGGCCTGGAGATACCATCTAAACCAAAGAGCCTGCTTTCTTAATGGGCTGTGCAGTGTAATGACCACAGGATGCAGTTAGCGCTAGTCTCTGCACAGACTGACTGATTACTGCGGGCGCCTGACGGATCAGCATCGCCCAAACTCAGGTCACTCCATTTGGCAGACAGGCTAACATTTTCTACTATTTCAATACCTGCACATCTAAATGTTAAATGTATTTATGTGAGAAGTAATGGAAGTTTGAGCTATTTTTTGTGAAGTCTTGTGGGGCTAAGATATACTGTTCTATTCAAAAACACATTGGCGTGACTGTCATAGGTGGAAGTGAAAAAGGATTTGTCCTGACATCAAAAATAGAATTTTTTTGTTTTGTGTCCTAACAACATAATGAATGCAGGACTTTGCATTAAGGAACTTTTTTTTTCTTTTAATCTCAAAATCTGTTTATATATATATATATTTTTTATTACAAATAATAAGTACTGTATCTCACTTGCACCTTCTAAAATGTCAATTTCTGGGTTTTAATTATTCATTCATGTTCAATCCAATTAACAATTCCCACAGTTATATAATGATCTGCACCTATAACACTCTGTACACACTTCTGTGACATGTGTGAAATTGCCCTGAGTAAAATATGTGGACAATTTATGCCTCCAAAGGAAACTTGGCAACCGCGATAAGTCAAAGCTTATTCTTTAAAATCCACAAATTAAACAAAAACTGCAGCAGATTATAGAGCAGGCTGCTGATAATGAGACCAAACATGAAAGGTGCCAGACCAAGTCCTCCATATGTATTGTGCGAGAGCATGTAATGTATGTGGGTGGGTGCGTGTTTCTGGTATACAGGTGGTTTTCCAAAGGGGAATCCCATTTTATCACCACATATGGGCAAATTTTCACACACTGATTGCTAACATGTGTTTTTATGCAACATTTAGGTCCATGTACAAATAATGATTAACCAAGCAAATATAGGGCAAGGGGCAGGATGACGAAATAGACATTGAGTAAAGTGAGGAGACAGCAGTTTGGCCTGGAGTCTGGGCCCCTGACCTAAATTTAGAAAGGGGTGAATAATTGAAAATGTGCACTAAGAAGTACTTGTTATTCTGTAAACAGCGCTACCCCCATTACTGTGAAAACTACCACTGGGTACATTTAAAAATCAGAATAATTAGATCAGATTTTTATTGCCTGTTTACCTGGACAAAAGAAATTAAATTATCACAAGCACCTGGTGACCTGGTCCTTTTCGTTTTTAGTAAATTAGCTACATTAGTCACTCGACATTTCAATAATCTCAATCTTTTGAGTGCATGTAAATGTAGCCACTGTTACTGTTGCAGACACTATTTAATTTCTACAACAGCTACAGCAGCTACAGCAAATAATAGATAAAGCACTTAAAAACAAAATGGAAATGGCAACAATTTGGCATATTCAATAACATGCGCTGCCCCATTTACTTATTAAGTATACTTAGCTTCTATGAGAAAAATCCTACTGCTGCGAACTGATGTTGCTACCGTCTGAGTACTCTGTATGAGACTGGCAGTGCTAGTAGTATTAGGGTTACACAATATATTGCAAATTAATTAAAATCACATGTTGGCACATTTATGAAATCACAAGGGCTACAATTATTAAGAGAATAGAATGTCCTCTGCTAATAACAACATATCCAAAATGTTGTGCCAGACCTCTACAAACATGCCTTCTCAGTATTCTCTCAAAGGTTAATGCTCCTGGAGGATTGTGCAGTATTATTACTACTATATCAACTTATTGTTCAATATAAGATGAAACAATATCTTTTGGGGCTGAATATTTATCATGTGTACAATTTCTTTGCAGTAGTGGGGGATTTTTGACATTTTTTATGTAATAACGTATGCTTTGAGCTGTAGCTTTTCAAATAAATAACTTCTATGGCTGACTATTAGTTCAATCTGCTATTTAGTTGTTGCAGCTCAGACTTTTTATCAATAACTTATTTTTAAATTTACAGATGTGAGATAAACCTGCTTTGTGACAGTGGCATAAAGTGATTTCAATGTTATCATTTATCACAATATTTGTATGTAGCCATATATCGTGTTATCATGACAGGCCTAGTCACAATATGTAGTTGGTTCGATTTATTGACCTTCCTTTGCATTTCTGTGTCTCCTTTGTATGGTGGGAAGTACCGTGCTTTGTAACACTTTCCCTTTCTTTGATCGTCCCTTGATACTGAATACCAAATGATCATCCCAAGCTTGTACGGCAACACAGAGGGGTCAAAACAAGTCTTGGAGGAGAAAGCCCATTGAGACATTGCACTTGTCCTTATTTGTCAAGTCTGATGTGTCTGCTCTGACATGTTCGATTTGGGGCGACAGGGAAAGCGCTGGTCATTTGGTGTGAGCTGGAGCAGAACTAATGGACACAGAGGTGCAACAGTAATTAGGCCTGTGTATTGTGCTGTTATGAGCGACTGCCAGACCCGGCACTCAGGGTTTCCACTGTGAACAGATCAATCTCACCCTCCAAAACATGTTGTTTAAGCCCCTTTTGGCCTTGGGACAAAATCTGCAGCTTTTACCTGTGTCTTTTTCTGGCACTTTAGAGTTAGATGTCTGTTATGTGCAAATTACATGTTTTGAAACAGATTTAGCTGGAGAAACTGAAAAATTACATACATTTTAGTGTACATAAAATACATGTAATAGCAGTATTCAGTAGTTCCACTCAATGGGAAAAAAAAAAAAAAAAAAACAACAACAAATGACGCACATTTTCAGACAGACACAAACTACATGAAATGGCCTTGAGCAATTCAAGTGGCCACTTAGAACAAGAGCACAAAAATTAGCTTCCATTGCGTTATCCTGTGCACCAAACATAATTATGTATAAGTCTACATACAAAGATGAATGTGGGGAGCAGCTTTCAAAAGTATTGCGTTTTGAAAAATGCAATAATAATTCGCTCCAAATCTGACTACTGCCTCCAGATATGTTTTGTGATTATATTATTTTATTCTATGCATAAAAACTCCAGAGATTAAAAAACCTGCACAGTCCAAATGCAAACAGTTCCAAATAGTCCCAAAGCAAGTCCGAAATGTATAACATGTACACAGTGATGCAGTAAACTAGTTGCAACAGTTTCAGTGCCAGACATCTAACCAGTAACATAAGTGAAAGTATTTTGGATGGAAACTGAAATGCTGAAACCTGTTACTAAAATGTAGTGTTTAAACGATACTGAATGGGTTGAATTGACTATTCTAGACTGGATTTAAGTTTTCATTTGAGTATTTATATTGGTGACACAGAAACCCATCTTTTACAAACCCGGTATAGCTTTGACATTAGGGCTGCAACTAACAATTATTGTAGCAGTTGACTAGTCAGCGATTGTTTCAAGTGTAAACTAACATCCTTAAAATACATTTTTAACCAAATAATACAAATAATGATTGTATAGAGGAGACTGTCAGGAGATGGGAAGGAGGACAATTCCGTCTAATATTTAAAGTCCATTTATCACATATTTTTTTGAAGAAGAATATTTTATGAACAAATGGTCATTATTTTGGCCCTCGACCCACTAATACACATTAATTTTGGCTCACTGGGAAAAACACTTTGGGCACCCCTGTTCTAGACAGAGAATTTTTACAAATAAAGTATTTATAACATTTAAAAGTTGTTCATTCCTTTTTGACATTTTGATTTAATAATGTTGTTGTCTTTGTTATAAAAGGTTTTTTGGCATATTTGATGATTATTTAATTGTCAAACAGTTATGATTATTCTGATTAATTGTTACAGCCCCATTCAACAGGATAGAAGGGAGGATGAGAAAGGAATGGGGAGTGTGGAGAGACATTGAGAAATCTCTCCACATTGAGACACAGGGCCAAAGTAGTGGCTAAAGGGAATATGACAGGGCTGACTGCATAAGCTAACTACCCTTATGCCTTTGGGCCTTAACACTGCTGCAGAGCCCGGGGTCTGAATAATGAGGTGAGGTGGAGTTCAGAGCTGCTTCAACATGCCGTGTCAGGCGTTCTCTCCTGACAGTATCCTCATAAACATGTCTCACATACATCACATGGCTGTCAACACTCGGTCGTTTAAAGGCTTCAAGCGTTATGTTACGATTTATGTCAAATATCTCACACAGATATATACTTGTGGCTCTCCCAAATACAGTGGTTTTCAAACTTTTTACACACCTTAGGAAAACTCTTTGAGGACCAGGACTCTAACATGTTTCTTTGCCTAACAGTTCTCACAAAGTTACTAAAAAAATATTTTTTACAAAAAAACAAAAAAGTGTTTATTCTTTATATTAAATTGATCAATATTGTTACAGTAACAAATTACTTTTTCAAAACAAGGAGCCAAGGACATACATTCCTGTCATTTGAATAGCCCATGCGTACATTTGAAATATCTCACAGAAATCATATGAAACTTTTTTTTTTGTTTTAAAAAGTTGAGTGATTGATGAATGTGTTTTTACAATTTGATGACATACTCTCCTGGAATTGGGTACAAGGGTTCACCATAGAGTTTGTGAAGAGCAATGCCTTCACTAAAGCATAATGGAAAATCCATTTGCTGTTGTTCATCTTACTAATGAGTCACACATGGCATTAGCATGTCCTGTCTTTTGTCACTTTGTTTTTTACTTGTTTTTGCACAGAACATTCATGTTTCTTATGTATGAGCTCGTGGCTTGTTACTGAGAATCTCTAGTAGCAAAAGCAGATCTCTATCTGTCCTTGGCATGCCCCGGGCGACATTGATAAATGAAGTGGATTTTTACCAAATTTAGAAGATAATTTATTATTTTTTATTTTATTTTTTTGTATCTTACTAAATGATTTATGGGCTTTGCTCCAAAGTACAATATGAACTAAAGTAAAATTAGGACAATGGTAGTCTTTCTTGTTTTGACTAATTTTCTTCCTTTGGGTTGGAGCTTTGAATCTAAATTGTAAGGAGCACTAAAGGAAATTGCTCCATCTTGGGTGAGCGTACTTGTGGTTGACTGGAAGCACAGAATTAGGTCTAGAAATATAAGCAGCAGTGGACATTCTGCTTGTTAACAGTGTAAATGTCCAATATAGCGTTTCTTGTAGAATAAATTGTAATAGTCTAAAAACTGAAACAAAAGGCATGACACTGGAGTTATAAGACAGGAGAAGTTTGTTTACCATCTGTGCAGACCCAGCACCTGCAGACATGAACCCTTAAGACATTGTGATAGTGTTGTTCATTCCAGCCTCATCCAGCCCAGTCTGGTTATGCTACCATTGTAGGGAGTATTATACCTCTGATGGCGTAGGCCTAAATAAAAAGAGTTAAGCTGACATTGAGTGCCCTCGGTACAGCACAGCGTTTGTATGTTTTGACTGATGGGTTTTGCTCCTATAGATGTATTTCAAGTCCGGTAAAATATATAAAATGTAGACAAAAACACACTGAAGGTGATACAGATAGACTAACCACAGTGGTGGATGAAGTACTCAATTTTGTTTCTTAAGTACAAGTACAGATACAGAGGTAGACAGTTACTCAAGTAAAAGTAAAAGTATCACATGAAAGATGAATGATACATGTTCTGGGCCAAAGCAATACAATTCTTAATTTTTCTTATGAATTCTGTGAATTTATTTTTGTTTACTCAAAGCTGAACCTTGAACCTGAAAATGTTGGTCAGGATATTACCACGAACATGGTAAAAATAACCCCTCAAATCGTATGAAAAGTACTTTTAACATTTCAGTACTTTTCAAAAGGTAGTGTAGGAGAAAGTTAAGATACATGCTCTCAAATGTAGTGAAGTAAAAGTAAAAAGTATCCACTGTAAAATGCACTTAAGTAAAGTAAAGATACCTTAAAAATCTACTTAAGTGCAGTACTTTACTACTTTTAATTTGTTATCTTGTATCACTGACTAATCGGGTATTGACCTTAAATCTCCAAAATAAACGGATATTGATTCAGCTGACCACCTGACTGAAGGAAAATATTAGCTTTATTTGTGGATAAGTTTATTGCAATTTCAAATTATTTAAATTGGTGACAATGATCAACATCAGGCCAAAACATACTAGGAGAGCTTGTCGGCCATCGGTTGCTATGGTTTATAAACAGGGATTGGCCATGAAAAAAAAATACATATCATTAATCCCTAAAAGAAAGACCATGCTCTGTTCTCTGTTTATTTTGTCAAGTTGTTACATAATAACAGGATACTCTGAGAAACACTTTCATTTAGTACCTCTGCAGTAAATGTGACCACCCAGAAGACGTATTGGCTCTGTCTACACAAACCAGGACTCCGCAGACACTGGACTCGTCTTGTCCGTATTTGGTCACTGAGATTTTATTTATCTGTCTGGCACAAATTTCTGGGGATTTGGGGTTTAAAGACTGTGGATCGTCATGTTTCACTCAGCTGCTACTTACATTAAATGGCTGCATGAACTCCAGCCAGGTCCAAGATTTCATTAGATGTCTTAGTTTTATAATTTGTCTCATGCAGAACTATGTGATCCAGTGTGTGACGTGTTGTACACTGTAAATAAAATATATTCGATTTTAGATTTGAAGGGGCTAACTTTTGTCTTCATGGAAATGTAATTGCTTTACGTACAATAGCGACTTATCTATCTTTATTCAGTTACAGGTTTTCAGCTAAATACCTTGTAAAACATGAATTGTTACTAGTGTGAGTGGGCTGACCTACAGATCTGACCTGTACTTTGGCCTTTGCTTCACCAATTTGTCTTAAAAGATACTCTTAAAGCCATACTGCAGAACATTTGAAGCAAATGCACATATAGGGGCTAGGAGATTGAACTGTTTTGGTTAAGGACACAATGAACATGAACCTTTGATACAAACTGAACTACTGCTATACTTGCTATGTTGAGCTGTTCGTCTCATCTACAAAACAAATAAGTGCTTTTGTGTTGTTGTTGTTATTCCCACTGTAGCCCAGCAAGTGCGGACACACGTCTTTGTCCTTGGCACAACACAAACAATGATGAGTACCATTTGACAAATAAAAACACAGTGTACGAAGCATCTAACCCTTGTCCCTTGCACTGTTCAAACTGGCACTGACCCTGTAGGCACATGTCGGAGTGGGCCCCAGCTCCACTCCAGCTGTTTGCCACATATCTGCATTTTTAACTGGAAGCTATGGGATTGTGTAAGGAACAATAGGCGTGTGGGATGGGGTTTAACTGAGGCCAAAATACAGGAAAACTTTGATGAGCTGCCTCTTTCCGCCCACAATGTTTCAGGTACTAGGTAGACACGAAACATTAAAACACCATGATTTTATATGCCTCAATCTCAATATTGAGTTAATTGTATCAATTAATGAACTATATACATATTAGCCAGTGACCAAAATACCTTATCAGTATAGAGATGTTAAATATACAGTAGTATTTTTACATTCTGTGGTATGTTGCAAAAAAAAAAAAAAAAAAAAAAAAAAAAGGTTATCGACCAGTAGTATGGGATTGAGTATGTTGACAATTAACAAATCTACTTTATAAAATAGGATTAGGACAGAAGAAATTTACTTCAAAAATTGACATCCTTTAAATTAAATAGTCTGTGAGCCTATCATTTTTGCACATTTTCATGTTTATATTTTTTGCTAATAGACAAAAATGTGTCTATCTGTGCTGTTTTCTTTTACACACTGTAGCTCAGAGAGAACATGTTAAACTTAATCAATTTCAACATAATTCAAATTGTGTTTTCAGTGCAAACAGTGACTTCACCCTTCGGTCACCAATCCAAACAGATGGCAGCGCTTTACACTGGCATTCACTTGCATTTGCGTTGGCTGTATAATTATTCTTTTTTACTTTCCCTGTCAACCAATCTGTCGCTGGCTCAGTATGGGAGTGGAAGCTTTTGAGAACAAATTTGTGGGTAGCAGCTCCAGTGTGGGAATGGGAAATGGTATTGTAGCCTCATCGGGCATGATATTTTGGTACCGGCTGTTAACTTGGCATCATAATTTTCCAATTATTCCTTAATGAAATTGTGAAAACATCAATTCACAGTTGTCAACAACAACCGGATCCCATTAGTTCTTGTTGAAAGCCCATCATTTATACCCCAATACTGTTGTCAGTTTATAAATACCATATCATATTAATGGCAAAGAAAATAATGATAACACTTTGGTATTTGATAGGGCTTATAAATCTTGTTCTATGGGTGATTCACTGTTTTTGAAAGCCATATCAATCATGCACTTATTCAAGTCTTTGCTTAAATAATCACACCTCTTTTTAATAATGGAAAAGATATGCCACCTTAGTTTGATTAAGAAGATAGTTTGATTACACAACGATTAACTATGCACCAGTCAAAAACATTGGGCAGTCAAAAAGCTAATTCTACCATAGAAATCTGGCCAGGCCATTATTTGTGTATTTTTCACATTTTCTTTAAAAAAAAAAAAAAAAAAAAAAATTGAATTCAAATAAATAAAAATAAATAGTGGGACAATTACACAACAAACACTTAAACATGTACGAACAAAAAACTTTCCCATTCTCATTCATCGCTTCACTCCTCCAATTTACCCAGCAGAAACCTCATTTATTAATTAGGACAGTTCAAGACGCGGTGATGTCACATGAACCCCACCTAAAGTTAATGCTTACTGTTTGTAGTTTGATAATGAACATTTACTGGCAAAATCTTTAAAGGCAATAGCAAAAACAAAGTGCTCAAATGGCACAGTATCTGTAGACCTCTCATAAATCAGTCATAAACAATGAGCCATGACTTTGAATATGCACCATGCTGTGTACATTCAGTGAAAGTGCTAAAGCGTTTGGTTTTCTGCCTCCTGGGACCTAACAAAGTGCTGGCTCAAAATAATCTGTCTTTGCCTGCCTTGGATTGAGAATAAACAGTGAATGAGAGAGGCGCAAACACAGCAGTTTCACAGCAGCCTGCACAGGGACTGCTGCTAAACGTACACAACAGCAGCACAACAGCGCTGTGTTCTGTGAAGAATAACAATTTTTTGCCAAGATCATGTTTTGTTTGCTCTTATCACAGCAGCAGCAGCAGCAGCCGTAACAGCAGTAGTGGTAGTGGTGACAGTAGATCAAACAGCAGCCCCTGTTCTTCTGTCAGGTCAAAGTTTGCATGCTGTCAGACAGTAGTAATGTAGATAGCATAGTGGTGTTGTCTGAGAATATGTGAGATGTCTATTACAAATGTAGACTTGGCCTGTGCATTGATTGATGTGATTGCAGTTGTTTCTCTAGTTCTGTGCAATCACTTAGTGAACCAGGTAGCACTCAACCAAAAGAAGGTTGAGTGAATAAGTTTTACGACTCATTAAATTAGCTTATTTAGTTCTAACAGGGTCTCCAATCGATTATGACAATCTGAAAAAAAGCAACAACAAAAAAAGCACAAGTAGCTGAATAATACAAGCTTGTGCTGTCTCATAAAACCTTGAGCAAACCCCCTTGACAAAGAATTTACAACATGAATCACAAAACATAATACATTGATTAGATTTTGACACATAATTTTTCTTATTCATAATTTCACTGCATCTTTGAGAGTATTACCAGGCCATCATTCTTTCTCATTTTCCTGCGATCACGTGATGACAGGTTGTTTTTAAGTTGTGTTAAAGTTTATGACTCCTTGACTTCATCTTTGATTTATCCTGTCCTTTGGTGAAAGCTGCTCTCCCTCAGGTCACTGTCTGTTTATGTGAAGTAATCCTTAAAGATCAGTCCGTCTGCGTTCCCTCAGTATCTCAGACAGGGGCAAACATAAGCACCCCAATCGCAACTCCCAACCTACCCATATTTAGGGAGGACAGGCAAAGACTTACACAATATGACAGAAGTTGTTACTGACAGATGATACTGGTTCAAACGGGGGGGGGGGCTCCTATATGGCAGCCAATAAATAAACTTTGTACATTGGACTTAAACACATAATATATCTTTTGGAGAGATTACTTGCATAACGTAAGCAGTTGCAATGATAATGTTTGTTTATAGACGACAGTAAAAGACATTATTACTATTTCATTCATCTTATACTGCATAATATTAGAGGGATTTGAGCCTATATCCTACAAACTATTTGCCTCAAGTGGTGGACAGTAAGGCCATATTATGACTTTTGGGGTCTTTCTCTGTTTTCATTTTAAGCATTGTAGGAAATTGTCTTTTATTGGAAGGCTATGTGGAATTACTGTTATTTTGCTCCTTTTGTATGGACCAGAGCTGGACTTTAAAAAAAAAAAATGTAATTGCAGCTGGGAATAATAGATTTTAATGGACGCAATTAGAAAATCGCATTGACTGCAATTTTTGAAGTATCATATTTTCCTCCACAAACAACAAAATATTCTGTCTTGTTCAGCATAAAACTTCTAACCCTGTAATTTAGATATGTACAAACATGTTCTGAAATGCATGTGATTCTAGTATTAGCTTGTCAGTTCAAATTTCAGTCTTTTTGTCAATTCTCCTGGACGTGGTTTAAATGTGAACTTTGGACAGAATCCTATTCTTAAAACATAAATCTCAAATTGCAATAGAAAAATGACATGTCACGTGAGTATCTGCCCTGATTTCTTTGACTGTACTAGGAGGGGCATCCTGTATATTTTTCTAAAGCACAAACAAAGCCCTCTCAACATGAATAAAACAATAGTGTACTCTATATTCGTTTAGGCACAGACACTGAAGTCACCACAGAACAGGAGTCAAACTGAGATTTGGAATCAAATATTTAGAAGATACAGTACCCAAGAAATATAAACTTTGAGATTAGATAACACTAGCACGTGTTTGCATTATGTCAAAATCATTCGACAAGCCCTTATGTTTACTTCCCGTACCAGCTTCATATCCTCTAGAAGTAAGATCGGTCAAGTTTGATGGCTATCTTCACGATTTCTTGCCCAAAGCATATCGTTTGATCGTGTATTTTCCAAACAATATCTATATATTTTTCAACCTACTTCATCCACACAATTTATAGCATTTTGGTCAAATGATCTTCTGATAATTCTGCGCTGATGGTTTGGTGATTAAATACCACATGCTTCTTGTGTCTTATCTACCACTAACATCCGGAGAGTGCTTTATCTAAATGACCTCCATATGTTTGATGTTGATAGCCCTCATGTTATTTCAACATTATTACAACATAACTACAACAATAACACTGTTGATTTTTGTGCTATGTTCAAGGAAAAGATCTTATCTATGTGTAGGTAAGTAGTAGGTGTGTTTTCAGCTGCAATGTTGAAGCAGTGTTAATAGAATTATTATTAGTTGCAGCTGGTATATTAAGATAAAAGTTATTTTGTTGTATATATTATAATACTGAGATAAGAGATAAAATTGCCACAAGATTGTGCACACATGAGGAAAATTATCTTAGGAGATTTTTTTCTCATATGTTTTATCATGGATCTATTATAAAATACATTTACATTTGGTTTAAACAAAAGACTGACTTACACCTCTTAAGAAGCTATATTGAAATTGAGAGGGCAAAATTGTGAACTGATCCACAAAATGTATTTATTATAAAGTATGTCTCATTTTGTTATCTTGTGGGAATTGTGTCTTATACCACCCCTAATAGTAGTAGCAGTAGTAAAAGCAATACCAGTAATGGGCAATAAGTCCATCAATTTTCCTCATATTGATTAATCACAATTTTAGATTACATTTTATTTAGTTTAACAAAAACAAATAACATGTCTTTCAATGTGGTAACTGCAATTTACCATATGAAATTATTAAATGTATTTCTGTCAAGTCTGAGCTTCAAACCACATGCTTTTACACTGTAGACTCAAACATACTGACAATTAGAAATGACTCTTGATTCAAATGATATTAAATGCACAACCATAGCATGAAAAATAACCTGTAATAGTTTATTTCGCAGTCACAGTCATTTTGTGATATGCTTGTAGCTGCCGTTATGCAAACACTACCCAGAGTGCACTGTAAAAATAACACTTATCCTGAGGTGCCTCTCATGTGTAGTCAAAGATGACCCACTGCCGCTTAGAGCCAGATGCTGACCTGCATTTTGGAGCAGGGGCTGATGAAGGATGTACTTGGAAATGATGAATTGTGAATGTGAAGTCCACTGTTCAAACCTGAAGACCCAAAACAATGTTTCACAAGCATCCCTCATTCTGGTACTGTAAGAGTTTGTTTTGGTCTGACCACTGTTTTTAATGAGTTAGCCAAATGACAGTAACATGTTCATCACTGCTGCATGAGTCCCTCTGTATAAATCAAATAGCTGATCCGTGAATGACTGCGTGTACGAAATGCCTCTGGCCTGACTTATGGTCGCTCAATTAGAGGGAGCAAGGGTTATCTTTTGTCATGTCTGGACAGAGGCTGTATTGTAAAACATCTTCAGGCTATCACGAGAACATAACATGTAAACAACACATATGGAGTCATCTTTCATTCATGGATATAGTAATTGTGTTTAACATCATCAGCACAACATACAAACACCTTAATGTTGGCATACAATAAACCTGACATAGCCTTCAAAGTGACTGAAAGGAAGAAGCTTTTAATTGAGACAGGAGATTAGATAAGTCTTGCGAAAGGTTACACTGAGCCTTAACTGCATTAATCTTCTCAAAATGATTTATATTGATTAAGAGGATTTACAAGTGTAATGAACAATTGTACAAGTAATGTGAGCAAAATGACCAGGAAAACATAATCCTTGGTATAGTTTACACAAAGGCCAAATGCTGTAACAAAATGAGATGATGAAAAAAAATAAAATCTGACAATAAATAAAACAAAACACAAAATCATAATTCACAAGTAGACTCAGGCCATTGTAATATGTACACTGCTGCAACAGATGCTGCGATACTGGAGGGCAAATGACTGTAGTAGATGTAGTGAACTGGTCTGGATTATGTTTTATTGTTTAATATCTTTTGAAGTAGTAGAAGTAGAAGTAAATCTCATGTAAGTAGGATTTATTTTGAGTTTAAAGTGCACTATGTAAGTTCAAGTATGGAGGGTTCACCATCATGTTTGCCTGCATGGAGATGTTTTTGCTTTTCCTGAAAAGATCCACCTTTTGGTCTTAATCGAATCTATCTTCACAGAGACAAATAGGTGCTGGCCGAGTAATAGGTCAGTCTGTGGAGTTCACAGTAAGAATGGCATTCCAGGCAAAGCAATAACTTCAGCATGGAGACCAGACCCTGTAAAGTTACATATAGCCCCTTTAAGTTTGACTTGATGTTGGTAGAGTGCATGTATGTATGCTCACTGCACCTGCACAGACGTGATCAATATGCAGTAAATCCAGTGTTTTGTTGAATAGCTGTTCCCATCCGTCTGTGTGTAATGTGTATGACATGCATGCTTAAACACCACAACTGCAGCCATGTGAACCTGTTAGATGTGTCCGGGAGCCTCTGTAAAGCAAGTAATGTCAACAGCAAACACAGACTAATTAGGCAGGAAACAGGAGACACACGCACGGCCATTACTATTCTTATGGTGACTTCTTATAGCCTGCAAGCAGAGGTGGGGAGATCAGACAGAAAAAGATGCTCTCCAGAAAGAATTCCTTTAAATAACATGACTGACCCAAATGACTGAAAAAAAAACCAAAAAAAACTGAACTCATATCTCAAGGTGAGGAGCAAGTAAAGCTTTTCACCCTTTAAGAGTTGTTTTAGTTGTTAACTGTTACTAACTTTTAAAAATGATTAAAAGTAAAAGTATTTTGTCAGAAAATCACTGTCTTCAAAATGTTTCCCATGTAAATGCAACTGATTATACAAGTAACACATCTGCGCTCCATGTGCTTTTTCCATGTGCTCATTTTCATAAATCTATAAATCCTCTAATGATATGAAGATGGTCGACAGGATTAGCACGGTGCTGATAAATGTTTTAATCTCCATGGTGACTGATTTGAAAGATCACTGTTTGCCATATGCTTCCAGATAAGATGTGCTGCACTGATATACATGTTCAATATTGTGCATTTGCAGCGTTTTATAGAGTCTTAGCGGGACCGAAAAAAAGTATAAGTCATCAGTGGGAGCGGACAGTATTTTGTGGGATGAATATTTGATGAATTTTGTTTATGACAACCTAGCCCAGGATGAAGAGAAGAGAAACGTATTTAGGTCGGATGACAGCATAGAGGAGATGAGTTCTGACAGGGCTGAGCAGCAACAAGGGAGGGAAGACGCTAAAGTCGCTAGAAGAAAGGGTGTGGACCAATGAATCAGACTTGGACTTCGAGTTTGGGGTAGTGTCGGACCGAGAGTAACTTTTAAACTTGTATCCTTATGTAGCAGATTTATTTCTTGCTTTTTTTGTTCGAAACTACTTTAATTGCTTTCATTCTGACTCAAACTCAAATTTTAACTACAGATGACCCACTATCAAGACTTGAACTTGATCATAAATAGGAATACATAATACGTTACAAAACATGCCTAAAATTGCATTTAAAAAAAAAACAAAAAACTTTCCACTAAATCCAACCTATCCGAACTAGTACTGACATTTCCATCTATAAATGACGCAACCACTTATTTGCACTGTCTGACTTTGTCTAGGACCATTCTGCATAGGTTCTTAAGACTAATTACACATGCAATACAGCTTCTGAATAAGACCATCGGAACAGACAAATACAGATGTGACCAGACAGATAAACACACAGAGGACAGAGGGTTTGTAAACTCAGCTCCGCTTTTTTCCAAATAAGGCCCCATTCAGCTGCTTTAAATTAATTCTTGATCATTACTTCTGTATAAGACAGTATTTTTATAGTGGAACAGATGCCAAATAGCAACAATTTTATAGCAAAGCTCTTTCATGTTCATTAAAGAAGCAATCGCATTTGTGATTCTTAATTAAATCTACTAAACAACGTGGTGATTTTCCTGTTTACTCTAAAGTATGTCACATGTTTATGATGGAGGTCAATGTCCTGTTCTGTGTACACAACCTCAAACACACTGTTCAAAAACACACTGACCTCAGCAGGGCCGCTTTCAGGCACAGCAACTACAACAACAAAATAATAGTGCTTTTCTCTTTAACAAACTAGCCAACAATCTTGTCAAGAGTTAAGTCATGTTCTACAACTACATGTAAAAGTGTTTATCTGTACTCAACCATGCACTTTGAATGAGGGAACACACTTAACTCAGCCACTGTCCTTGTGTCACTCAAAGTCCACTTCAAACCTAAAATGAGCTCAAATATTTATACGCCAGAAATACTAGAGTTAACAAGTTAGATTGAAGCACTCATGATTCTAGTTCTACTCATTTTAGGTCTAGGATGGCTCTCGCTGAAAAACTGAACATTCTGACAAATACTTTACTTTTTCTTCCCACATAATGTTGATGAAATATCACTGTTTGCCTTTGAAAATGCAATTATAACACACAATCGCCCACTATGACAGTATCAACACAAACTCATTATATCTGTAGGCTCACTCCATAATCAACCGCAATGTCACACCTTTTACCTCTTATCAATAAATGAGTGTCTTTGTCCTGCTACATACATGGAGCATATATTATCTTATGTTCTCTCCTCCAGCCTGGCTGTGGGGAAAATGGGGTAACTCATCATGCATGATCGGGCCTATAAGAGATGTGCTGCATACTGGTACATCTAGTGTTATAATCTCAACATGAACTCATCTACATGCACAAGCGCGGTCACTGGAAACCAAGACCTCTGCCAGGGATCAGACCTGCATATAAATACAAAATGACTGTACAGCAGCTAACCTCGTTGTCATTTTCAGTGAATCGCCTGGTGTATGTAATGTACATAATCAGGTCTCAATAATGAAGGCAAAACAAAGAAAAAGTAGGTAGAGGTAGATCTACACTACATTATGTTGAAGGACAGTATATGTCAACAAAAATCCTGATAGTAAGATGTCCTAACAGTACCTGCTGGATTAGCTGGGGTACAATTGGATATCCATAAAACACAAACCAATGTCTGTTAACTTGTGCATAAACTTAGGCTTGTAAAGTATACATTTACTAGACATGTGATAAATCAAATTGAAATGATTCATTTGTTTACAGATCGTTTACAGATCCAGCAAAAGAAGGAGGGTTTTGGACATTTTGTAATATGTCTTTCTGTCTATTTTTATTAATTATCACAAATAGAATTTTGTCAAGCGCAAAAAATTCGCTTGCGCTTCGCTACTCATCCATCTTTATAAATAACTTTTCATTGCCGTTCTATCATTTATTTTGCTACGTCTTAACATTTCTTCCCTGCAAACTTCTAACTTTTTAAAATCCAAGCCCTATTGATTTACAGATTATGGCATGAATCTTGTGAAAGTGTTTCTGATTTAGGCATTTCATTGGAAGAGCCAAGTGCTGTTGCAGTCATGGACATTAACCTGCAGCAGATGTGATTATGTAATATGTCTTTGTGTTGTAGGTGCACATGTATACCAATCTTTGAAATGTGAGCTGCTACAATGATATTATGGTTTTGGGCACCTTCCCTCCCATATGTCTCAATATGATTTAATCTTTGGAGAAATATGGATCATCACCCAGGCTTTAAGGATTTTCAACCCAGTACAGTGGTTTCGCAATGAAGATGAGTTTCAGGCTGAGAGCGTTCAGGCCAGGGGACAGGGTCAGTTTGTGTTGACCTGTTTATTGTGTTGTACATAGATGAATCATTACATCCAGTTAGTGTGATTGATTCATAATGAGTATTAAGGCATTGCCAGGGTAATATGTCATGTGATCGGCCTGTTTATAATATAGTACAGTCAATGATTGCCAAACTGTGGCATGGTGACCTGTGGTGGTACTCAAATGTCAATAAGATTGCAAGATTCACCCACTGTGGGCCACAGTGAGTATGTTTTTGAAGGCAGAGGAAATCTGTACATGGACTCAGGAGAACATATAAACTCCTCACTGGAAAGCCCTTTCAAATCTGGGAATCAAACCCAGGACCTTCTTACTGTGAGAGTTAACCACTCACTATGTTGTTTATGTGCCAGTTAAAATATCTGGTCTAGTAAAGTCAATTTAGTCATATATTTTTTGCAGGCATATTTTCATTATGAATGTATGTTGATTCACTCAGTAAAAAAGAGTTTGGACACCCGTGGTCTATCTTCAATTCATGTTTGACTTTTACTGATTTTTTTGGTTGTTTGTTTGAAGTGTTGTGTAGCCATTACCATAGCACATATTAGCAGGTGAGGTTAACAGTTGTCTCTCTGGTCAGACGAGCTAACCTGTGATCCCTGTAGGGAGTACGAGTTCCTCCTCAGTGCACACAGAGACATTTTCAAGCCGCAAAGCAAAAAAGATTTATCACCAGTGAATCAATATGCGCGGAGGTGTGCTGGAGGTCTGAAGATAAAAGAACATAACACGCTTTTGCTCTTTTCTGATGTGCTGTTAAACCCTGGAGGAGGGACATATTGAGCAGGTTTGTGTTTGCTCTGATTCTCTTTGGTGGAGGCACTAAAAATACCCCCCCCCCCTACGCTCATAACGGGTGTGGGTCAAAGGTCAAGTGCAGCTCTCTCCTCCCAGCACTGCCTGTTTTCACCGCACAGGGACAAACAAGAGGCTTCATTGGAAACAATGACCAGCTGAACATGCACACAGACATGGGGCCTCAGCATTATAATAATCTAGTTACAGTCCTTGGACAGAAAATGTTTTTGGTTTTCAGTTTTATTTGATTATGTAATACATTTAGTGACAGAAAGTATGTTTTGTAGTTTATAGTCAGGTTTGGCCATGGGTGCTTGAAAACTCTAGTTTTTCCTTTGGAGCTTGGATCTGCTCCACTTTGTCTCTTCCAGGCTAGACTTCTGTAACACACCTCTTATCGGGATCTCTAGTAGGTTTCTACAAAAGCTACTACACATACAGAACTGTGTTGGATCTTGCCGACAAAGAATTTTAATCAGAATCAGGAAAGTTTTATTGCCATTATAAACCTACTCAAACTCATGACCCAAACCTCCACTTCAGCCTTGGACCTTGTTGTTATGCACATGTCATACTTTCACTTGCCAACTTACTGCTTGCAGGCAATACAATAGAATGAGCACAGAAAACTATATTTTGCATGTAAAATTTAACACATATACGATGCCCCTACTTGTATGTAGGCTCAAACAAAAGGATAATAAAATTAGAATCTCTGAACAAAGAGGCTGTTTTTTGACTATTATCTGAGGATTTCTTGCACTGTACATATACATAAAACAAAGCTGTCAAGTAACTGGCACAAATTCAAATTTCTGACTTGTATTGGAACAAAACAGGAAAAGGAAAGAGGAATTACACTGTATAAGAGGAGATATTATAGTGAAGACGTCTTTATAAACCTTTTTGAATGAAAGCTGTATAGGACTCTTAAATGCATACAGTAGGTCAAATGTCACAGTGTAAATGTCCCCTTTGGGCTCTTTATAGAAGTGGTAAATGTTTATATGGTGGCAGCAGGAATCACTTTGATCGCCAGGACATTTAAAACACAGTGAGCACATATTGATCATTGGCTTGACATTAACACCAACAGCGAGTGGTCACATGTCCACTTTGGCAGCCAAAACACATCTTTGTGCACTGACTATGTTCTAACCCACTCATCATAACATTAGTATTTAAAAGTCTATACATATTGACAAATGTTATGTCACTCACTGCACATTAATACAACTGTGGCTTGTGAAATGAACCACTCACCTCACAGCTCCTGGATCTGATCCTTGCACAGTGTAGGTGCTTTCTGTGTTGAATTTGCATTTTCTGTCTATGAAACTATTTGTTAATCCATGCTGACCACTGTGATTTTTCCATCATGGTACAATTGAGTGTATCATGAATGCAACACAGTAGTAAGCTGTTCTTTGTGGTATGTCTTTGGGCAGAGTGGTGAACAGCAGGAGAAGTCAGGGTTTGGTGGTTGCCGCTGTGCTGTGGGAACGGTCTAATAAGACTTTAATGATGGTTTCTGCTCTCAGAAATCTACATCTGTGTACTATACTATTCTCCTATTGTGGAAAAAAAAGAAATCAGGGAACCAAATGTGCTATTTTCCACAGGGTGATCTGGGATGCATGTCCAATACAGAAATATTGGACAAATGAAAAGTGGAAGAAATGTCCTGCTGGCCAACCACACCACATCTCTGGGTGGGTGCAGGACAGATGGGGTAAATTTTTGGTTCACTGATCCAAAATCTCAAATTGAATTTTCCTACTAAAATTGAAAAGAATGAAAAAGACTATATACTCAATAACTATTTTATAACAAAATGATGATTACATTTGTAAAAAAAAAAATAGCTGTTAAAATTTGCTGTTAAAAGTACTGCTTCTGATCAATTAGGCTGGTTCAGCAGGACACCTGAGGGCCAATAAAAACTGGTCTGAGGGCTGCATTTGGCCCCCAGGCCATAGTTTGGACACCCCTGCTCTAAAACCTTCAAAACAGGCTAGACATTTAGGTATAATAATGGGCTCAGACTTGAACTTTAACAGCCACATCAAATCAATAACATCTGCAGCTTTTACCGTCTAAAAACATTGCAAAAATCAAAAGTATACTTTCAAAAGCGGACCGGGAGAGACTTATCCATGCATTTGCCTTCAGTAGGTTAGACTGTAACAGCCTACTCACTGGCCTCTGCAAACAAGCGTTAAGACAGCTGCAGTACATCCAGAACGCTGCTGCTTGGGTCCTCACTAGAATTAGGAAGTACGAGCACGTGAGTCCTGTGCTCAGGTCTCTGCACTGGCTCCTGTGGCTCAGAGAATAGACTTTAAAGCAGCTCTGCTTGTGAACAGATCCCTCCATGGACCAGAACCAAAGAACATCTCCCACATGTTAGTGCCATATGAACCATCTCACACTCTGAGGACTTCAGGGACCAGCCTCCACTCGGTCAGGACTAAACATGTGAGAATCAGCGTTTCAGTTTTATGCAGCTAAAACCTGCAATAGTCTATCTGAAGATGTGAGACAGGCCTCTACTTTGAGTTTGAATGTTTAAATCCAGACTCAAAACAGTTCTGTTTAGCCGTGCATATGACTGAAAGGTTTTAATTCTGCACTCTTCTCTTGTTTAATGTTAATTATATGATGATTATTTATGTTTTGATTTGTTGTATTATAATTCTAATGTTGATAAGATTAGACAAAACTTGTTTGGAAATGTTCAACTTTGTCCTATATGTTGTTTTTTTTTTGTTTTTTGTTTTTTTCAGTGTCAATACATACTTTTTATACTAGTTTTTAGTGTTTATACTAGTTTAGTTTGTATGCAATACTTTAGTTTAGTAGTATGCAATAGTGTAGGGTTTTTTTTCTTAGTTTTAGATTTTATTCTACTTTTTGTATCAATTAGTATCTGGTTATGGATATTTATTTATTTATGGTCAACCCTGCAGGGAAGACCACTCGATAGGCCCACATAACACCACCTGTAATGACTGCAAAACATATGTATATTTAAATGTTGTTGATCACGTTTTAAACTGTAAATGTGTAATGCATCTTGAGCCTGAAGAACAACCTTATAGAACCACAACCGCAGCTGTGATAAGGCTTATCCAGAGAAAGCATCAGTAATACACAAACAGAACGTGCTACATTAAAAAAACACATTCTTATCTCTGAATAAACACTTTAAATGCTACTTTAAGTTGCTAGTACTCAACAACAAACAAGCAATCTTTACCAAAAGGTCATTTTTATTGCATTTGCCTTGACATGGGGACACTATTCTGTGAAGTTGGAAGATTTAATAGACTCTCACCTGATCCGTTTAAGCTGGCACGTGGACCACAAATACGACCATGAAAAGGCAGCGCAGAGCAACAAAAAGTCAATGTCTATCAAATCAGCTGAAAGAGCAAAAGAGAGAGACGAGGTAGGTCCAAATAAGCACATGATATTCAAGCATTCAAAGAACACGTCTTACTCAATCTATTCATCAGAACAAGGGGACTGAGGACAAGGCCAGTGTCCATGTGCAATATGGTAAAGCAGTTTGAGTTTAACTGATGTATTTTTAAGTCGATCATTTCACAAGTGGCCATCACCGTTTGCCAATGGAGTGTTCAAAGTCACACAACTACAGTAAAAACAAATAGAAGGTGTCATCAGTCATTTAATGCAGTTAAAACTGCACTATGTAAGGCCTGTCACGATAACACATTTTAAAGTACTGAGAAATACTGCAATAAGCGACAATACTGAAACTAATATATGCCACCTACACAATGAAAAATAAAAAGTATACACCCAGGAAAACCTTTCTTAAATAAACAGTCATGAGCTGCATCAAATATAAAGCAGAATGGACTGATTATTATCCATAGAAGTTACTTATTCAACCCTCTGCAGCCCGAGTATTACTGTATTACATAAATATAGTAAGTATCGTGACAGGCCTACACTATGTAACTTTTGGTTTAGTGTTCATCACCACATTTGTCCCCATGAAGATGTTGCTTTGCTTAGAATGTTCCCCAGTAAGGAATTAAATTATCTATCTCCATGGAGTCAAGCAGGTGTCACCACAGGGCCAAGTTACAGGTCAGATCTGCGGAGAAGCATCTCTGCACATGGTAAGAATTGTTTGTCAAGGTATTTTTGAGCAATAAAACTATCTATAACTGAATAAATACAAGAAAGATTAACTGCATTTTTGATAACCCACTTTGGATGCTAATGTTATATGTACTGAAGGGGATTGGCAATGTACACCTCTTGTGAATGGTTTTGTCAGCATTCAGTTTAAAAACCTGCTGGACCACTTTGCAACCGTGATTTGCTGTGGCCCTGAGGAAAAAAGGGAACAAGTCAAAGATGGGATTGGGCAATTTGGGATGTTCTGTCAACATGGCGAGATTGTTATTAATTTTTTTCATGTATTAGCTGCCCGCAGTGTTCCTTTTGCAAATGCTTCTCCTATTGATCAGGGGATCTCTAACCAATCACAGTGAAGTGTTAACCCCTAGAGGAAGAAACCCTTAGTTACTTCTTAAAGTAGCTTAGAGTATATTAATGTGTCCTATATCTTAAGCAAAAGTACAACTTCATAGTATTCACGCACTATAGTGACCCTGAAGGTGGCCCGTGTAGAAGCTTGCATCGCCAGTGTAATGATAGAGGCTTTTATTTGCCCTGCTCCAGTCCACTGTGACATGTTCTTTGTTATAGGCCTATTCTTGGGCTCAGGATCTATCAGAGATCTATTTGAACCAGGGCCTTAAGAGCCCAGTGTCTGCTCTCCTGACAGTGGCAGACAGCACACCCCTTGTCTCACCTGTCCCAAAACCCGTTCAACACAGCTCCACTATAACATCCAATCCTGACCACTCAGTTTATGTTTTTATTTTCTTTGAGGATGAAAAAAGTTACACTGACATTGTAAAATCTATCATACATAAAATTTGATTCTAAAAATAACTAATAAAAATGCAACCAAGCATGTTCTAATCTAATTCTCTATCTGACTATGGGCCTCAGGTGAAGACACACTGGACAGAAGCCAGTCAATTCAACAAAGAGAGATACTGTACATAACTAACTAAGTCATTGATTCACTCAGGTCAGTTTGAGGTCAACATTTTACCAGGCATAATTATAAGCTGGTGATGGGAAGAACCCAGTATACCAAAAGATAATCTACAGCCACAGGAAGAACATACTGATTTTGAGATATTGAAGTTCACATTTAGCCCTGAGAAGAAAAATAAAAACTCATGCAAATTTGGAAGATTTTTATAGAGGAAAAGCTAAAATTGGCACACTGTTTTGACTGCAGAGACCCTCAAAAATTATATTATTATTTCTACACTCCTGCCAGAATGTGGTTGACGGTTGTATCTTTCTATTACTTTGCACTAGACCCCATGTCTCTAAATTGCCTATTTATTACAGTGTTAAGTACAGTCTTACTTTGCAGAAGTTCAGGTCTAAGGAGTTTTTATATAATAAGCTCAACACTGTTACAGCATCCGCTGTTTGCCTCAATCAACAACTGTATTTGTCATGGCAACCACTCTAACGTTTTTGAAACAACTTATTAAGTGGATCACCTCGGGAGTGATTAAGGAGTCGAATGGGCCTGGAGACTATCATGCCCTGGGCTCTGTTTTTGGAGATGGCTTGGACTCAGGAAACCACTAAAAGTCAAAGATATGCAAGGCTTTCCTCCCCTTACCTCTCCTTAACCCCCTTAACCCGTCTCATCTATCATCTATATGTGCCTCTATGTAAGTGCATACAGCGCACAAGATAATACCCTTAGTTTGCGGTACAAGCTTCTTCTGGTGGTACTTGGAGTCTTTCACAGAGCTACACTTTTTACCTTAATTACAGAAACTTTAAAATGCCTGAAAGGTCCATATTTAAAAAGTGATTATAATTGTTGAGCTTTTCATTTCATCTTTATCCACCCTCATCAAAAACACACCTGATGTGGAATTTTGTTTCTTTTCCTCAATTTCTGTAATGATTGCATATTTTACACCATCTTCCTCTGGAGAGTTCAGAACACTCCCCTGCAACATCTTCATCAAATGTTCTGATGATTTCAGTGCTCAAATTGCCTCCATTCATCTGCTAAGCCAGTGTGCAGCATGTAGACTTTTTTTTTAGATTGTAAACTCCTCTCTTTTTGTTTGTGTCTTGATTTACAGTTTTGTTGTGATTCAGTTCAGATTTTGATATTTTAATTTATACAACCCATCCAAGAACTGGGTCTCATTTATAAAATGTGCATAGGCATAAACATGTACATGAATTTCCACTTCAAAGGGCCTATATTATGCTGTTTTCTGACCTATGTTGTAATGTTTACTCATTGCAAACATACTTGGAGTCATTCACCCATGTTTAACACGCAAACCCTGCATATTTAGGCTGAATTCTGCAAACAAAAAACACCTCAATCCACCTTGTGATGTCATGTGGTAATACAGGAAGTGCTCCACTGTGTTTTTAAATTCCATACACCTTCACTAGAATCATTTGGATGCTACTGAGCTAAAGGTAAAATGTAGCTCTTAACTCGAAAACTACCACTTCATTACATCACAAGGTGGAACAGAGCATTTTGAGCTTTGAAGACGTAGACAGACTAATAATAAGGGGATACTACTTCTAGGTATGTTTTTGATGAGGTAACAACATGGCTTAAAGCTCACAAGAGTCAATTTTGTGCAATATAGTTTGTGATTAAATACAGCTTGATATGGGAATAAGTAGTCTGTTCAACAAACTTTGCGCATCAAGGTTTTCAGAGATGAGCGAGATGTGTGCTAAGAGAGACAAGACGTGAGGAAATGTGTTGAAGTTTGTGTTTTATTGGTACATACACTTTGAGTAAGAATTCCACATAGTTTTATAAATGAGACTCCTTGACCAGTCTGGGTACAATCCTGATCGAATCCTGATGGTACTTCTAAAAAGACAAATACATCACTAGCTGGTACTTGGGGTAAATAGTTTGAAAAGCACTGCCTAAATTCAGATAAAAACCCTAACTCTTTTCAGTGAAGTAGTAAACATGTCAGGCTGTATCTAGAAAGCATCTACATCTGAAAGGTCAAAGGTTGCAATTAAGACAGTAATTCATGAGCGTCTTGACGTGAATGTATGCTTAGGTCTAAGAAATCCATTCATCACTTCCTTATATCGTTACCATCTGGGACATGTGGCTGCAGCTTTTGGTTTTGCTGGTTTTGCTTTAGCGCGTTACGACACATAGACAGACAGATGTGAGGGCTCCAGGTATCTCACCACCAGCCTATCATAGATCACATATTCAAACTCTGACAGTCGTGTGGCTTAGTTACTTGTTACTGGCAGTGAAGATATGACCTTCTGCAGCATCCAGCCTGGCCTACTCAACTCATGAGAAAACTACAATCTGATGATAACAAATAAATGTAATCTGAAAATGTCTTCTCTGTAAGAAATAAACAAAACTGTAATCATTTTATGCAATAACTTAACAAAAAGTGGTGCCTTTATTCAACCTCAAACACATGATTGATGATCGATCAGTTGAAATGACATAAGATTAATGTGGCATGTTTTGTGGAGCCCTCTAACACATATTGAGGTTCAACATTTGTGAATCGTAAGTTTATATAATTCTTTCATAACCAGCGAATCTCCCATTACATTAGTTTTTGGCCTGTATTTGAAATGACGACATCATCAAATTCCAGCAGAGGAACACAAACTATACGCAGAAGTGAATGCATCTGAAATATATGCAATTTCCACAAAGTTAGCTTGAATATAGGCTCTCTTTTGTTAATTAAAGCACTTTGTTATTAGCTATAGCAGATTAATGTTCTAAAGCTCATCAACTATCCAAACAGATGTGTAGTGACCCAAATACACACTGGCTGTACTTCTGTAATCCTATTTGGCTTGCTCTTGCTCTAGCAGCTGTTCAACTTATTATATGCATTTTTTATATGACCTGACAAATTACAATTTATGTAATACAACAACAACAACAGTGATTGGTGAATTTGGTCATTGTACACGTAAAAGATATCGCTTTAAACTGTTCTCTTATGTTAAATTTATGATCTAAAAAGCAATTTGCTGTTTTTCACATTGCTCCAATTGCATGGCATTTTACTTTCAATCTTACTTTGAGCACTATACTCTAAGAATAGCAGGCAATTTATATATCTATTAATAAGACAATAGTGCCACTTATCTTGTCACTTACAATGTGCTACTGACAGACTGCAGGGTCCACTTTGCATTATTCTTTGATACAATAGAAACTACCTTTAGAAACCATTAACAATATAATGAAAGGGATAGTGTAGTAAGTGCACATGTCTTGTCCATAAGGTTGTGACTTTATGAAGCTACCACTGAAGTTTAAAGAAAGAGAGGATTATAAAGGTATATTGGTTAAATGTCAGTGAATCACATCCCCCAGATGGATAGCTTTATTTAACTGTGACAAAAGCCTGGAAAATGGTTGGGAATGATCTTTTGGGCTTTTCTTTGGCGGTGGCTGGGAAAGAGGCATCTTAAATAGAAATTGTGAAGCAGGGGTGAAAAGATCAGAGCGCCACTTATGGTTTTTACTACTGCCCCTGGAGGCCAAACCCGGGCTGGCCATTTGACAGTAGACCCTCTCCTATGCACTCAAATACCAGGTCAAGTATAAATTTAGCCAAGCACAAAGGAAAACCCCTTGTATTATTCAACAGTTTGATATTTCCTAAGTTTCTTGATAAAAACATAATAATTTCACACCTTTATCCATCGTTCTTGTGTTTTTACATCGGATGCCCGTCCTCACAAACTTTTTCCATTTGTTCAGGCAGAGAGCAGAATACAAAGCAGATATTTCTAATTGACCTGTGCTTCGTTAACAACTTCACTTATTATTGTAATTTGTCAATCCACTCCCCAAGTACCCATCATTAAATAATAATCTTTTCAGGCAAGCCATCTAACAATCTGACTATCAACAAACATTACATTATGATGACAACAGTGTACTTACCACAAATCACTGGACTAATTAGGTCATGATTATCAAAGTTAAAGATGTGCTATGTAAATTTTGGGTGATAGTCTGCATCTAATTGTCTTCATGGAGGTTTTGTTGTTTTGCCTGGAATGTTCCACAGTATGGCATTAAGCAAATCTATTAAGTGATGCCATCAGGTTAAATCTGTGGAGAGGAGATCCTGCTTATAATAAGAATGGATGCTCTTCAAGATAACTTTAGTAATAAAAACACATGTAACTGATTTAAGGCAAGAAGAGGATAATGCCATATATTCTATAATAACATCTCCCTGGAGATGAGCAGGTAGCCAACCCTCCTCGATAGTATACCTGCACTTTTTTTTTTTTTCTCTGAACATGCTTCACATATTACTGATATTTTTTACACTTTTAACAGTAATGTCTCTAACTACCTAATATGCAACAGTCAGTCGGCATTAATGGTCCTATTTTACGCAAAAAATTACTCTTGTGAGCTTTAAGGGATGTTATAATGCTGTCACCTCCTCAAAAACATACCTGGAGTTGTGTCCTGTTTCTTTCGCACATGTCTGTGTAATTCTTTATTATTAGCCTCTCTACATCTCCAAAGCTCAAAGTGCTCTGTTCCAGCTTGTGATGTTATGAAGCGGTACTTTTGTTAACTTACTTGAAGTTAACAGCTACCTTTGACCTTTTGTTTAGTAGAGACTGGCAAATCTGGGGCTGAAATTATCCAAATGATTCTAGTGAAGGTGTATGAAATTTAAAAACACAGTGGAGCTCTTCCTGCATAATACATGACATCCCAAAGTGGAACAAAGTCTTTTCTGTTTGAGAGAAGAACTCAGCCTAAATATAAAATGTTTGCGTTTTAAACATGTGTGAATGAAACACAACACAACTCCAAGTATGTTTGTGATGAGGAAACATTATAACATAGATCAGAAAATAGCATAATATGGACCCTTTAAAGCATGTCCGGTATGCATTGAAGCACATGTGCATTTACAGCTAGTTTTCATTCGGAGCGAGCACATGACAGCGACTAGAGCTGCGAAGGAAATGAAAGTGTTGTTTACCACCAAAATGGACTGGATTTACTATTACCATACATTGTCATTCAAACCAGTGTCAAGGCACAGAAAGTTGAGACACCAGCTCAAGTCTCCTCAACTGTATCTGATCACTTATAAAACACCTTCAAACAATATACAATATATTCAGATTTAAATATATTGACTATTGTTTCAAAATGCTTAAATAAACTATTACAGAAGACAGCGCATGTTCGAAGAGCCAGATGGAGATGATTTGGACAGAATGTAAAAGATGATGCCAAGGTTAGACATCTTGTGTAAGAGATTACAAAAAAGGCCGAAGGCGAAGGACAAGAAGTTATGAATTGTGTTAGAGGAGAACACACAGATACTATGTAGTTCTTAAAAAGCCACCCACGTTGATTGATCATAGTTTTCTATTCAATTCAAGAACAACTTTTAATCAGTGTAATAACAACCACATTGATCCCTCCAAAGTCTGAACTCAAGCTTATACTATCAGAAGATTGGCTGTATACCCTACAGCTGAACATCGATGATTTAAAATGACCGTATCTCTTTTGCACAGCCCCAAGTAAGACATAGGCCTAAGGTAAGAAAGAAATGTGTTTTGTTGAGCAATTTAGGGAGTAAGTTATATAAGTAGATTTATTTGAATGACTAGAGCATTTACCCTTGAATCCTGGTTTAATTCTTGTTGCTTCCTAAGTCCTAGTTATGTTATCTGAGCAGCAGGTGAACTGTTTTTGACTCCATATCGGCCAGATGTTTGTGGATAGTAGGTCTGGTGAGCTGTCAAGTTGCGTATAATGCACTTACTCACAGTGTATCCCTGTATATTCCTGCCTGCTGTTCCATAATAAAGACAGTGAACTGAATAGGGAACACTTGCAGTCTGTTTTAAGGCCAATAATCTTTCAATGGCTTTAAAATGCATAAGAAAAGCACAAAGTATAAAGAATCTGACACATGTGTATTGTTTGCTTTATAACATCTCTGTCAACAGCTGTAAATTACCTATTGTAACAGTTTAATCTTTCTAATCTTTATGACTGAAGCCATAACTGTTGACAAATACTCGTTAAACTTTGCAAATATAATCTTCTCTCAATAATCTTCCTATATAAAAGCATTTATTGTTCACTAAAACAATAGCCTTTGTCTTGGTCTTAACCCACTTTTGCTTTAAAGACACATAGATTTAACATAGAGTGAGTTTCATGAAAGAAATTAAAACAGGGTTAAAGGGATTACAGGTGCGTAACATCTGTACGTGACGAGAATGTGAGCGGTGGAAGTAATTTATAGCACCGAGGCATACTTTACGTTTTTACGGACTTATAAAGACTCTTATTGGTTTAGTCACGCATGATTTCAATCAACAAACTAGGCTATTACTAAATTACTACACTTCAAACGGAGTCGTCCAAAAACAATTACATGCGCGCGTAAAACAAATGTCCAAAAGTCAGAGTTAGACTCACTAAACTGCTCTTATCTACAGTTGTGTAACATTGCAGATTATTTCATTATTTGGAACTGGCAATAATCGTTAAATAACTGAAAGGAGTCGGTAAAGATAAATGATTGAAATAAAGTAAATACCTTTGAGAGTTACGCTGAATTCCTTAAGTCGTGGCTCAGTGTCGTTCATCTCTGTGCAGCATCTGGCAGCGCGATAATTCCCCTCACTTCAAGCGTCTCCAATAAAATCCAACTTTGGCAATAAATTATTTGCAGTCAGACTTAGAAAGTGAGACAAACGCGAGTTATACGTGCGTAAAAGGCGCAAAAGTAATGCATAGAGGTATTGTGGCTACTGTGGAGGCAGTTGACAGGAGTTGGCACACGGGCAGAGTGAGCGCAAGCCGCACCGATCACAGCACGCGCTCCTTGTACCCATGTGACGTCAGAGCAGAGGGAGGGGCTGGGAAGAGAAGCGCAGGAACACCCAGTTTCTGAGAGGTGTCAATCTTTATTTGTGGATTGATATTGACATTACCTGTGGTTTATTATTATTATTATTATTATTATTATTATTATTATTATATTATTATTATTATTATTATTATTATTATTATTATTATATTATTATTATTATTATTATTATTATTTATTATTATTATTATTATTATTATTATTATTATTATTATTATCATTATTATTATTATTATTATTATTATTATTATTATTATTATTATTATTATATATATATATTTTTTTTATTATTTCTATTTTTCATTAAGTATAGAAGTGTCTATTCTGGTGCAGGCCATGTTGCATGTCTTGGTATATAGGTCTACTAAATGCCTACCATTGGAAAGTATGCTCTGCTCTATAGGCTAACTTTATAACTCCCAACCACTACCATAAGTTTTGTCTATTATTGCTACTGGATTACGACTACACCGCAAACCATAGAAGCATGGAAGGGTCTTATCTCCGATCACTCTAAACTTAGCAAAACTACTTTCTGCCTCTAACTAGGTAAATCTAATTTTCAAGACTTGCTGGTTACCTTGCATCCATGGGTTCCAGAATATTATAAATTTGGACTTTTTCCATAGCAAATTCAAATTTTAAAGCCAAACAGTAGTGAAAGACGAAAGTTTAAATCTGTCAACTGGACAAATTTTTGTAGGAGGATCTCACTCCTACAACAATTTGTCCAGTTGACAGATTTAAACTTTGTCTTTTGCTATGGATCAGACTTGGACGACTGAGGGGTTACACAGACAAACCAAATAGTATATATTCTGAATGGTGAAAAGTAAAAATACTATATATACTTCTCTGTGGCGGCTGATGATTACTTTATACTTTATACATCCCCAAATTAATCCAAATGAATGTTATAAGGAGCGGATTAATTAGGTGTAGTGTCAATAGTGTCATAGCTATAGACTTATTATCCTCAGAAGCCATTTGCTAGGCTTTCATGGTAGGGATACACATAAGCACACTATCAGACACATCATTGCATCCTAACTAGTAAATCAATCACTTGTTCTTATGCCGAGTTAAGCCTGGCCATTACAGACAACACATCAGTCCCTAGAGGCACTGCATACACTTGAGTGTAAATTGTTATGGCGGCTCACTGAACAAAACAGTTTTCTTCTTACAAAACACACAAAGCACCGCACATTAAAGTATGAACTTTGGTCGTCCACTGGGTCAAGGACCTTTTGTGTGTCAACAAGCTTGGAGGGATAGGAGGCACATTGGAGCACACTGGCTCTAATATGCAGGCCGTACATCAAACTCTAAAAGCAATATGGCAGTGAAAATTGAATGATGAGGAATATGCCGTAATGAATGTCAATGTTTAGAAAATTCTACTTGGACTGGCTTCCATATTAATCTGCTTTTTGTGTCAGATGCCCTGCCTAATGCAACCCAATGTAGGCTTTCGAACTGGCACAAATACTACAGTACATTGATTTAGACAAAGTTAAAGAAAATACTTGGACACAGTAGTAGAACACAAAATAAAAACAATCTTAGGAATAACTGGTAATTAGAAAAGTATTTAAATACTTTAAATAATAGGAAACCAATTGATAAGTTGTAAAAGGCCCAAGTAAAATGTAGCAAAGTATTAGAACACAGATTTGTGTAGTGAAACCTATGTAAATATATGATACTGTACACAACAAAAGGATAAAGAAATACATTGCCTATACATTTTTAATCATGTTTTTCTACTTACCTATACGACTTAATATAGGTCTTTTTTTTTCCAGAACAATTTCTTGTGTAAAATTCCATGAATGTTTCATTATTCCCAGGCGGTCAGCACAGCAGTCATCTCAGCATTTTAATTCGTCCTCCTACACATTTCTTGACCAGCTGGTGCCTGTAACATCTGCAGTTTTGGATTGCAGGTTCATACTATAATATGGGCACAACACAGCAGCACAAACTCTATCTGCAGCACTGACTGTGGCATTCCCTGTGAAACATAAAGCACTAAAGAGTCACACAAGGATGAGCAGTCATGAGATGCCCTGGGCCCTTTGACGCAGCCTCTGTGTCAAACTGTACAGCGCCGTCACCCAAGCAGACCTCAATGCCCCTCAACAAGTATCAAGAAGAAGTAACGCCAAGTCTCGTCATTAACTGAATTCTTCTACCTTTGTCCCAGCTGACATGCATTACCATTCACAGTGGCTGTTGTTTATTACTGAGGTTTATTTTTACTTATTATTTTTTACTCCTTAAGCTATATCACTATTTAGAACTTCTTAATCATGGTTCAGTCTCATTTTAGGTAATTTATAGCCTTGATTTTAGGCCTGATCATTTTCTAATTATAGATCTGAAATGCAGAAATTCAAATATTATCTTAGCTAGAACTTGGGGAGAAAAGTATGAGCCACTGGTTTGGTTTATTAGTTTGTCTAACAAGGACGATGTCTGAACACATTAATCTCATAAAAAGAAAATATGTTTTATATCAGATTTGGCTGGAGATAGTCTCCATCTGCAGTCCCCAGGCAGGTTAGCAAACCAAGTATCCATGAATTTACGTTCAAAACACGCAGTCTCTACAGCTTCCATTACCGCGTATATGCTTAAATGTTAGCTTCAGAAATGTTTTACTAAAGTGTGCTAAGATGCTGATTTCACCCAGATACTTTTTGTTTGTTTTACAAAGTTTAGTTTGTATAGGAGTCACTGAATAAAATAAGAAAAAAATGAATATTTATAAGAAAAAAATAATTATCAATATATTAAGATATGCAAGATGATACATTATAAAGTCTAATACCAGATGCTTTGAATGTTTTGTGATCATGCAAATATTTCTGAGGTGTAGGAGCAGTTCTGATTGAGTCCAATAGGGGGACACAGTGGGCCAGCACCAACTCAATAGATTTTAGTCAAATTTTACTCAACTTTCCAGTTTGACTTTGATAAATACCCTTTGTGTCTTCATGTCACCTTTACCAAAATATATTAAATCAAAACGGCTTCACAATGTACTCACATCTAAATTAATCATTCAAGACACATAGCACATGTGCACATAGCTTGTGTACAATTTAATGTATTATCAAAATCTGTCTCCTCAAAGGTCAATTGGGGTCAGCTGGCATAAACCCCATGTTTTGAGAGTCCAGTCACGCTCACTGACTCTGGCCATTCATCTGACAGTTGGTGTCATTGGGTTTTCCATGACAGACAATGAGATGAGTGACACCGGATTCCTGTCAGCTGCCTGGGATACCTTTGATGCCATGAACTATAATATTACTCATGTGGTACAATAGACTGAAAGTTCATGGCAGTGATAATAAAAATAATCTACTGTATACAATATACAGTATACCTTAAATAGGTGAGCACCTCTTCCTCTTTTGATTGTCTTGCACAGCCATTTAAACCCTGTCCCTCACTCCCACTTATTTAGAGAATATCCCACATTTTTATTGGTGCCACATGAATTGTAAAAAGTGAGATTTACATTAAAACATGGTCTTTTCTTTTTTCTCAGCAAAGAAGTACTTTTAGGTGTACTGGCTAATGTACTTGCATTATGATGGCATTGACTGATCAAAACAAAAAATTATATGGTGTTATTGAGAACCAAATTAGGTCAGCTGCTATATACTATATACCAGAGGTGCCCAAACTTTTTTTTTTTTTAATCGAGGGCCACATCTCAAAACATATTTAAAGCGGAGGGCCACAGACCGGTGCAGTGGAGTGCTTTATACACAGCTTTGACAGAGCCGCTGTATATTAATAAGGCTTGAAACACATTCATCATAGGACTGTATCACAATGCAATGTGATGTTAGAGGATATAATGGTAGAAATAATTTAATTTGCTGTAAAAAGCACTGCTTATGATCAATTGGGCCGGTTCAGCAGGAGGCCCGACGGCCACTAAATACTGGTCTGAGGGATGCATTTGGCCCCCGGGCTATAGGTTGGACACCCTTGCTATATACCATAAACTCCAAGTGGATGCACATTCCTATCGTAATCAGTATTATGTTTGTCCAATACAAACAATGACAGCAAATAAGTTCCAATAGCTTATGCAGCCACGTTTCATTACTCTCCTCATTGTTCTCTCACAGCGTTTGATAAACACTGGTCCAATTACGGCTTTTCCCATCTAATTGAAAGTGTTTGGTACTTGTTATGAGTAATAGTCATCATGGCACCCAACCATCTCTTTATTTCATAGATAATTCCTATACATTAGTTCAATGCCACAAGAATATATTTATATAATGGCCAAATCGAATGCTCTCTCAAATCATTAGCTGTTGTAATTTCTTTATTGTAGCAAGCATTTGCAATGAAGTTGCAAGGATCAAAGAACATCACTACATGTGCATTATGCACATGTGTCTTTCTTTTTGTCTTTTTGTCAGCACTGTCACTCCAAAGAGCTAAAGGCGCTACGCTAACCCTTCCACCCTTACCTCTCACACCCAGCTGGGGAGAGGCAGAGTTAGCCTGGAGGGACCACACACATCACAGAGTTTAAAAAGTTTCTACTGTTGTGTTGGTCTAACTTAGAGCAATATTGTACTTGATGTTGTACCTTGATGGTTGTTTGAGATATATAGTTCTGTTTTGTTGTTTTGGATTGTTTTTTTTGTTTTTTTTAAACATATACACACACACACGCACGCACGCATGCACACACACACACACACAACACACAACACACACACACACACACACATATATATATATGTATATATAAAAAATAATATATGTATGTATGTATATATATATATGTGTGTGTGTATGTGTATGTATATATATATATATATATATATATATATATATATATATATATATATATATATATATATATATATATATATATATATATATATATATATATATATATATACATATATATACATACATACATACACACATACGTGTGTGTGTGTGTGTGTGTGTGTGTGTGTGTGTGTATACATATACACATATACAGTATATAGGCTGCTACCTACCCTCTTTGTCTAGTTACCTGGTGGTTTCACTGATTTGTAGGTTTTTCCCGTAGTCACCCACCATATAAAAGATACATATGCTTTGTGCAGTCCAGAGATCTGAACTGAACTACTTTCAGATTGGTGAACCTTTACTGATTGCACCACTCTTGATCTACTGCTGACATTATTTAGTGGTGCACTATGTAACCATGTCCTACCTAGAGGAGGCCGCAGAGAAGACCTAGGACACGCTAGAGGGGACTATGTCTCAGTAGGCCTGGGAACACCTTGGGGTCCCTCAGGAGGAGCTGGAGGAAGTGTCTGGGGTACGGGAAGTCTGGAAGTCCCTGCTTAGACTGCTGCTCCCGCGACCCAGTCCCAGATAAGTGGAAGAAATTGGATGGACAGAAGGACTATGTTACCGTGGACATGTTATTGCACTGCCTGAACTGTATGACATTCAGTTTATATAACTTGTATTTAACATTTTTTATTGTTTAAAAATACCCTAAAAACATGCATTCTTTCTGTGAACGGGGTCACCTTTCCACATTTCTGACTTCAAACTTGGCTTGGTGGCTACATTATACAAAAGCTTGTGTTGAAGAAAGAAGAAAGACTCTAAAAATCTGTATTAAACTGAGACGAATAGGTCAGTGAGTGGAGGTTGAATACATTTAGTTCAATTTTCTCAGTTTCATTTTGTACTCCTACTGCTTCTATAAGCCAAGGATGTTTGAAATTCTGATTTGTTACACAAGCAATTGCACTTTTTGGCTTCATATTCTACCGATCCACCACAAAATTTGCTCTTTGGTATAGCACTTTAATCATACTGGAAGTCTGTGTTTTCCTTCTTGATGTAGAGCCACTTTTTCTCTCTCTCTGTTTATAATTACTCTGAGAGCAATGGCAGGTGTTTGTTCCGGTTATGAACTTACAATAGAGTTTTGCAGTAGCACTAATGTTGGATAGTGGCCCTGAGTGTAAAAATACCACACCAATGCAGAGGTCAATAAAGGGTGTGGTCTATTTCCATGGAAGAGTGTAGTGTCATGGAGAATGCATTGTGTGATCACAAGAAATGCTTATGGATCCCAGGGACTGGGGGTGGTGAAAATGATGACAATAATCTGAAAATAGTGTAGTGCGTAGTGTACGTGATCAGGAATGCTAATTATATCTGTGGATGGGGATTTCTAGAAGCTTGGTGCAAGTTTAGCAACATCAAATTCATATTTTTGTTTATCTATTTCATTTCTTTAGCCTATCCCTTGGTTTCAGATGACATCATTCTACAGACCAAAAATATATAATACAAGCATGGGACAGTCTAATTGGATATTGGCAAAATGCAGATTTTAGTTGTAATACAGTGAGTTCTTGGGTCTTGTCATCAATAAAAAGTGATGAGGTTCAACATTTGTGAATTTAGCCTCCAAAACAGTGGGCAGATAGTCAACTAGATGCAGTATTTACAGGAAGGCCACTCCCAAGTCACCATTTCAGCAAATACACATTAATAATTAAACAGCAGATTTTAAAAAAGTGCATCAGTGGGTTGAGGGAATGATCTGCAGGTGCTCTGCTAGGATGCAGCCAAAACATATTTGCAAAACAGATAGCGACTGATTTGCCGAGTAAATCTCTATCTGTAACATTAATCATGTTTGGTGTCTATCAAGAATGCTATCCTTGTCATAGGGGAACAAAAGGAAGACTGAAGTTTGTTGGTTACCAAGATTACTGGAAACAGAAGTATTGTGAAATTTGTAGATGGGAGTTATTGTGAATTATAAGTGGAATGGGATGTTCGTTCACTATTACATAGACATAAAAGAGAACGAAGGACGATTATAAAACATATTCCTTTTCTGCTATGAAAAAGAAAATCTATACACATACAGATTAAAGTTCTTGAACTAGAGAACGCTTGCCTCCAGAATGATGTCTCTCTGTATATTGTATACAAATTGATTTCAGTCTCATCCCCACACCCTGAAGTATGTTGAAGCAAGTTCGAGCAATCCGATTTTTTGTTTTTCAATGACACATGTGAAGTGATGAGCCATTGGTCACCTATCATCTAGAGTTTAATGCTTTGCTCATTCATTCTGCAGAAATCCGCAAATCTGTTTGTTTTTTTCCCTGATAATCACGCCCAGCTGAAAATGGAGAGATTTGAGGGCGCATTGACTCCCATCTTTGTAAAGTATTGAAGTATTTATTCTGGATCCTAGGCCAAGAGTAAGCAATTCTACACATTTCATAAACCACTGCAGAGGATCATTTCAGTTTCTCTTTGCAAGACATGTGACATTTAGGACTGTAAAAGACAGATATCCTGCCCATGACGATGTTGAACCTGGACCTTATGTAAACAAATATAAAACTGTAACTGTGCTAATTAGAAGTTTCAGTGCATTGAGACATTGTGCATGACATCATCTGGCAAGAAATAACATTGAAGAAGTGAACTATTTAAGCGATTTGACACATTTTGGTCTCACTCCAGGCTGTCTCAGGAATAAAAGTGATTCCCACAGCGTTGTGTGATTTCTTAATTAAGTCCATTAGAAAGTGAAATGTGAATAAAACTATGGGCTGTTTGTGTTGCCCTGCCACCCTGGATTAGGCCCCTTGTAATTATGGTGATTTAATTACTGATAGAGGCCCAGCAGCGGTGCAGACAGACAGCAGCTGACTGAGGACCATGACTACTGCATATTCAGTGGGCAGTAATAGTGGAAAACTGACGGGTTAACCAATCTACCTAAAGACCACATACTGTTAACCTGTAAGTTAATGGTTGTTTTCAGATGGGGGAAGAAGAAAGCAGTTTTTTTGCACTGAATTTATAAGAAATTACAAAAATGCATTAACAATTCACAATTGACAAAACATCGCTGTGATCTGACTATAGCGCGCAGAAATTTACACAATCTATTTTGAATGTTGTAAAGTAATTTGAAACCTGGTCTTTTCACAGGAATTCAATTATAGGCTGTTGGTAAGTGGCAACTTCATGTAGTAATGGCGTTTGAGAATACCCTACACAATGGTATGTCTTGTCTGATCAATACATTGCAATGTTTTATCCACGTTTCACTTTCTCTGGTGACTTTTTGATTAAGTGCTCTTTTTTATGGTATGAAGTTTTATCAGAGGAAAACATGCCTTGCTGATTTGTATTCCAGCCCGGTTTCCCTTGACACCCATAGGCAATCTCAATCAGGCTGAACTCAGATCTTGTGTGTGTATTGTACAAATGCTTGTAAATACTAAGTCTGTTCATTCTGAGAAGTTTATCTTTGCCATATGATGATTTCAGTAGGCCTACACACTTGACAGGATTTACACACGCATATATATAAGGTTCAGAAAGAGGGTTGCACTGAGTAGGTCCATTTGTCTTGATGTGTGTGGCTTTCTGCGCATTATATTTGAGTGCGGTTTGTCCTTGCTGGAACTGTGATCAGCATCAGAACCACATATTACCAGATATTTTTCCTATGATAACAGACGTTAGAACGGTGCTGTCTCACATCATTTTGTAGTGTTAATATAAGCTGTACCACAAATATTTCAACCACTAAAACAGTGACAAAAATTGTTCATTGTTAAAAATGTTTTTAGGATATTTTTGACTAAGCAAGACATGGCAAGTTTATTTGTATAGCACATTTCATACATAAAGTTTAAAGTACTTTACAGAATAAGAAAGTCATCACTGCAGTCCATCACTGCAGACAGTAGAGATTGGCTCTTGTGTTGAGAACATTGGATTCTACAAAATGTAATTAACGTGCAACAGTCGATAAAGTGTTTCAAGTGCACATGTGTCTACCGTGTCCAGCTGAGAACAATATGAAAATCCTGAGTCTGAGCACAAACAACTGACTAGTTTCATTTAACACATGTTCAATATAAATGTACTGCAGTCATTGAGCAGGGCCACTTCTAGGCAATGCATGCAAAACGCTGATGAAGAATCCTTATTTCTTTCTTCAATGGAGTGATTCATAGGACCTTAGATGATCCATAGACATGCCTCAATCTGGAAAATAAATTTTAAATACATAAATACAATATAGTGCACTTTAAGTCTAGCCTTTAAGCAGCAGACTGTCTGAAATGCCTGGAGTATAAAATTAAATCTATCCATCTCCATCGAGCAGGTAACTCTGCCAGGCAAAGTTACTGGTCAGATCTGTGGAGAGGCATGCCCGTTCACAATGCAGGTTTTCAAGGTGTTTAATAGCAATAAGTGTTTGTATTTGAATAAATCCAAAATACTGTGGAACATTCCAGGCAAACATGTAGCATTTGCATGTTTATAGTCAGTAACAACCACAAACCAGAGTGTCTTTACTTCTAGAGGGGAAAGAGGAAGAGCTAAACGACAATGACATGAATCGCTCCAGGAGAAATATACATTTACTCACCTGAAACCTCATGTCAAGACAGACAGATAAGACACTTCTGTAACCTTTGGCATTATTCAGTTTGTCCAGATGGGTGTTTTACTCTAGTCGACTCTATTCACTGCACAGTATATAAAAGGCTTTGGAGGAAGCTCACAAGACTGTTGTATGAGAGAAGAAATGTCATTATATCAACTCTTAGTATCATATCACCATTCTTCTAAAACTAAATGTTCCCAATGGTAAAGGTACATTATAGACAGATAAAAAAGCAGATTAGAGTTAAGTTTACTTTTAGTTTTTAATTTATTTTTCCTTTTACATTTGTTATGATTATTCTTTTTTCTTTTTATTCTCATGGTTTCTTTTAAACCCCATGTGGTTTCTGGTGGAATCAAATAATTAAAACTTCAATATAATCCCTTACAGCATTTCTAACTAAAGCTACAAATGTTTTTTTAAAGATGGATTTGAAAGGCCAAAATCGGTGGCATGCCAGCGGGCAACTTGTTCTATGGTCTGCGGCCATCGACAAAGACGGCCCAAAATACCCCAATGTGGCATTTACTGAAATAAAGACTTTTACTCAAGTAGAGTATATTAGACTGCCTCAGTAAGTTTCTTTATTCAGAAATAGTGGTAGTACTCTGCAGTCACTGTACTTTTCGACGTACATTTCCCTAAAGAAAGACATAAGATCCTCCCCTTCTGGTCGAAACTACGCCAAAGTTATAAAGCGTCTCTTGATCCCGAAATATCCAATACCGTGACACCCACCAACTGCGGTAAGTGAATGATCTTTACATCATCAAATAATACTTTGGTTTTACAATGGTTTTGGTTCATACTACTTCTTTTTAGTTGAATAAAGTAAATGGATGCAGTTGTATTATTGCTGTTATTACATTTTAAATGCACATATTTGACAGTGTTTGGAACAATGGCTTTTCATAACCAATTTATTTGAATATAATATATAATTTGATAATATATAATGCAACTTTGCAAACTAATGAATATTTCAAATGTGTTTCTACCAAATATAACTTGGTATAAAATAATTTCACTGTAGTTAAACTGTTCTGTAATGACTGGGGATTGTGAAGAGACTATGGCAAAGCTTAATTATTTTAATTCATGTGCAAGGCCAACATGAAAACAGTTTATTGTCTTTTCAGAACATTTAAAATTAAACATTTCAAGTTTCATGAAATTTGATTAATTTATGAATTAGCATGTAGCCTGTAGTGTTATATTGTGTACGCCAGTAAGTAATCAACAATAACCTATTTTTACAAGTACAAGTTTTGTTTTTTGTTTTTTTTCAACAAATGGTTACAAGTCCATTTATAGAGATGGAGCAAATATTAACCAATAAAGGAAAAAAAAATACAAAAAAGTACAAATACATTGGATAATTGACAGCAATAAACTCGTCAAACTCTAGCTTTTTAGTATTACATAATCACTGTTAAATGTCTTAATGATATTTGTTTTGTTATGTCCTGTTGTTATGCACTATCCATTTCATTTCAAATCCATTGTCTCCAGGAAGAGAATTCCTCTGAGGTCTCTGGTCCCAGCGGAGAGTGAGAGGTAAGAAACACAAGTCCATAATGTAGTCTGCAACACACAAGGAGGACAACAGCAATGGCATGGTAACAGCCTGTTAGTCGAGGTCAAAGTTATCCTAAAGTACAAAAAGCAACCAATCCAGTAAATCTAATCATTTATTATAGCCAAGAGTTTTACAGTAATGAAAAATGAGGAGTGTTGCCATAGTAATTGACAATTTAAAACTGAATATTCTATCTTTTGAAAAAGTCATCAAGATGCCATCTATAAACGAAAAAACAAAACTCTTGTCTACCAATTATATTTCCTTAATTGTCAGTAGCCATTTAATCAAACTTAAAACTAACCCTGCCAAATGCAGCAAAACCAACTTTTTAAAAAATATTCACATTCCACCTGACCTTCCCAAAGTTACTCCCTGCTCTCCGAGGTGACCTTTCCATTTTAATCTGGAAATCGGTGGCCTTTTATGCTGCAGTGACAGAGGGAGGTGCTTGTGGGCCTGGTCCCATAAGTGAATTATAGGTCCCTGTGAGGCCTAAACAATAACAGCTCAAAAACAGCCCCGGGACAGTGCCGTCACTGTGTTTTTAAATGTGTTTTTTGCACTCTGGGAAATGTAGTTTGATTCTGCTGGGACTGTTCATGGTTAAAAATGGAAAGACTAATAAAAAAACAATATGGAGGAGACATCGGTCAAGCATGAAAGTATGGCCATTAACAGGTGAGGTGAATAACACAGATCGTCTATATATATGTACCTATTGCAGTTAAAATTGGAACAGTAAAAGTCGTTACCTGTAATGATTTAAGAAGGTTTATCAAAGTCAGATAAGTGGGTCAGTGTATCACCCAAACTGCAGCTCATGTTCCCGGTCTACAGTTTTTATGGTGCCATGCTCCAAAACATAAAGAGTTATAATGGACATGGGGCAGTTCTGAGAGGATGCACATTAAACAGGTGGTCTAAAACATAATATTTTATAGCCAATGATCGGCCACATTTCATATATTTTGAATGATAAATGCATATGACTGAAAAAAATATGATAAATTGGACAGAACACTCATCGCCCATTGTAATAAACACTACAGCCTCTGGTCAGAAAACAAGAATGCCAAACAAAACACAAATATACAATTATAACTGTGCAACTGAACCATAATCATAGGCTGCCAAATATGATTAGTATCATTTTTTGCAGTCTGATACATTTTTTGTTTCAGTCTAAATATGACAGACATTTTTCATGATGCACGAGGTAACAATCTCTATGGATATGTTTTTTTATTTGCATGGAATGTTTCACAGCAAGGCATTAAACTTATTTATCTCCATGGAGACAAGTTACATCGAACTCACAGTAAAACAGCATGGATGTTTTGAGCACATAAATACAATACAGTATATCAGAGTTGTGCTATATTGTTGAACATTTCAGGTAAAGCAATAACATCTCCATGGAGACAAGAGGTGGCGGACTCGGAAAAGTAGTACACATTTAAGCATCAGTATTATCTACTATGAAATACCAAAACTGTAGCAATTTGTATAATATTGGCTGGAGAACATTGCACACAGTAACATTATGTAAATGCCTTTAGTTTCATGTAAAGCGCTGATGTTTCAAGGGGTAAGAACTAAATTCATAAAGAATAACTGTAAAGTTGCAACCCTGAAACTGTTCATAAAGCACCACTCATTGTATTTCTTAGTGTACCCTTTTTGGCCTTGAGTCCTAATTGAAAGTTTCATAGATTTACAAAAGTGCCCCTTTCCAATATTTCTTCATTTTAAACCTTCAGGAAAGAGCAAATTTATTTCAGTCAAGTGGCAAGCAAAAAAAGATAAAAATAAAAAATCGATAACCACTTTCCTTGCTTTGAACTCTTTAGTTTTAAAACATATTTATCGTTTAAATCTTGTATTTTTGTCTGTCTACAGAAAAACATGGCTTCAAATCTTTCTCTCTCCAACTCCACTTTCTGGACTACAAACACCTCCTCTGACCTTAACACCACCAAACGATTCAATGTGTTTGAGGGCTGTGAGGACCTAGTGGAGGGCATCCTGTTTGATCTCACGCTCCAAGTTTTCAATGTTGTTATAGGCATCCCTGCTAACATCTTGGTCATCTATGTTCTCATTCAAAACCGCAAAGAGCCCTCCACATCTGACATCTTTCTAGGTTGTCTAGCTTTTATGGATGCGTATTTTGGTATAGTCCCTCCTATAAGTTTCCTCAACTTCTATATTTGGCATAATAAAGCAGTTTGGTCATCTATCAAGTTTGCCTATGGTGTAAAGGACACAAGCGGGCCACTTTTTCTGTCTTGCATTTGTCTAGATCGCTTTCTGGCTGTTGTCTTTCCAATTTTTTTCGGTCAACTAAAACCAGTTATGTACAGAGCTATTCTTACTGTAATTGTGTTTTTGTTAACCTTTGCCTACTCAGCTGCTAAAACAGTTGGTGGCTTGCCTAATTTCGAAAAGGTATTCACAGGTGAAATATTAGCCACTTTTATTTGGATGGTCTTGTGTAATGCATGCATTCTTCTCGCCTTGAAGAAATCACGTGGAGCAGGAAAAGACAACATGCATCCGATGAAAAAAAGAGCCTTCAAAATAGTCCTTTCGATTTTATGCATTATCATTTGTAACTATCTTCCCCCTGTGGCCTTGTTCCCATTTGAAGATTACTACACTCCAGATGTTTTCCGTTGCTATGTGCAGCCAGTGGGATTTGCTTTTCTCAACATTAGCAGTACAATACAGCCCCTGGTTTACTTATCACGCCTGGAAAAAGTGCCTTTTCTACCTGACAACTGGGTGAAAAGGTTCTGCTCCTGTTGTGAGCCTAAAAATAGTGAAACCCCAAAGACACAAAACAATCCAGCATAGAGCATCACTTTAAACTTTAGCGTGCATTATATTTGAGCACATGTTGAAAATTCTGCATATGTATTTTGTGGCATGACTCGTGACTCCATCTAGTGGCACAAAGGTGTCACATCTATTAAACAGTATCCAGAATAAAGATGATGTACTAAATATAATAATAATAATAATATTAATAATAATAATAATAATAATAGTACATTAGTCTGATATAGCAATTTTCAGACTCAAAATTGCATTTCTGATTTTGTGAAATATTTATTCATTCCACATTCAGTGGTGGAAATCTTCTATTGTAGTCACAGCTGCCCTAGGGTAGACTGGCGGAAGCAAGGCAGCCAGTCTATGTAATCAGCCCCACATCCACCACAAATCTATTACTCACACATCATACTAGGCAACGTGAGTGATGAGACTTGCCTAAGGACACCACAACAGTTTGCAGTCACTGTTACCCCACTGTGACATCCAAGTACCAACCAGTCCCAACCCTGCTTAGCTTCTGAGATGAAATCAGGTATTGATTATACGATAGACACTAAACTTGTATAATGTAGCACTGATTTACATTATTATCACTTGATTAAATATCTACAACGATGCATTGTTTCGTTTGTTCTTTTGTTTTTAATTTCCTGGTTAGAACACAAGGAATAAACTCAGATGAATGAGATCACACATGTTCAAAGTTTCATGGTGAGGATGTTTTTATTTTTTGAACTTTGGCGCCATCATGTGGACACACGTGACTGCAGCATTTTCTTTACATTTTTTTTCATCTTGTTTGTGGATTGATCTTTTTTGCTCTTCCATCAGGTCTAAAAATGCTTCTGTCCAGAGTCCAGACATTTGTTGACTTTGAGATAGTCAAGTCAATGTAAAAATAGACACAGTTTTGGACTTTACTGTAATAATGAATTCATAATTAAGTAAAAGTACAGCTTAAAACCCTGATATATCCATGAACATATGGCTTGTGCAGTGCATAACCAGTGCAATAGGCTCATAGAAAGAATAAATCTATTTGATAAACAGTTAAAATATTTGCTAATATACAAATGTCATATATGTCATTATTATGCTCATACATGTTCATGCTTCATTAGAGTTTGTAGGTCACTATTGATATGGTCACACTTTGTTTTTATTACCTTGGCTTAAAATATAACTGAAGCTGTCTAATTGTACATTTCACCACCTCAAGGCATTAGATTAAGCATGATTGGTTGCATAATAATAAACAAATTGGTCAGTGGCGTAACATAGTGACAAGTACCTTCTGTGGCATTATCCTCAAAGGGTGACCGCTTTGAGTGTAAAAATATGGAAGCAGCGGCTCTTTGAAAGTGTGTGTAAAGGTATATATGAGTGTATCGTCCACAGCATCATAAAAAGACACCATCCCCTTATTGTAGTCTACTTCCACTTTGATTTGCTTTGGAATTTTGGCTAGCGTCAAGGAGGCTGGGGGAGTGGTCATAGCCAGAAACTCTCCATCTCTGAAACACAACGTCCAAAATCCATTCTCAGGGCGTGCTAAGACCTCGCAATTCCTCGGTATGGACAAAGACGCCACTCCCAGAAGCCAGTCCTGATTAGATTCTGTCTCCACGGTCCAGTGGTGACTTCCTGATCCCAGCGAGGACATGCCCACCACCTCTGCGCTCATGTGGAAGCGTTCTGGGTTGTCTGGGCAGGAGAGGGGCTGGCGAGAGTAGTGCAGGGAAGTGAGGTCGTCAGACAGGATGAGGCAAGGGTGGGCAGTATTTGGGTCCAGTGTCACTGGGGCTGAAAAAACACAGGAAGTCAGACACACCAAAGGAATGAGTCGTTTAAGTGCATAAGACAATGAAAGTCAAAGTCAAGGCTGCTACTCACTATAATCTATGTGGTCCAGCATTTTCTCCCACACTCTGTATTTGAGGTTACACAAATGCTTGGTCACGTCTATGAGGGCTCCTGTCATGTCTGAACCCAGGGGTATACTTTTGCTCCTGTTGAGACAAAAGAAAATGTTTGATTAGAAGTACAAAGAACCTGTATCAATTCAAATAAAATTAACATATTAGTAGCAATAACTGTAAATTGTCTGATACCTTTAGAGGATTTTGTAGCTACTTTTTTGGTTCTGTTATTACACATAAACTGCAGAGGTAAATGATATGGTAAATAAGTATTTGAACTTTTCTGAAAAAATACTTATAAATGAGTAAATAAGTCAGTATAACTTTATACCTCTGCAATAACCACAGTGATTCTGTTACTTTGGTATACAAAAGACATAATTAATATTGAAGTAAATGTTATATGTTGTTAATGTAAACTTTAGTTAATTAGTTTAATTAAATCATGTTTTTTAGTTTGTAATTATTTGAGCTCTATAAAATCAAGTAATAATAGGCAAACTAGTCACATTTTGATATTGCACTTTTCTACCTTCAAGGCGCTTTACATCAAGCAACCCATTCACACACACATTCACACACCAGTGTACACAGACACTGGGGTGAGGTGGGTTAAGTGTCTTGCCCAAGGACACAATAACAGCATTCATCTGTCGGGGCTGAAGTAGCACTGCCGGCCTGTGGGTCAGTGGATCTGGCCTCTCTACCGATGAAGAGCAGGATTCAACTACCAACCTTTGGATTAATGAACAAACACTCTACCAAGTGAGCTGCTGTCACCCAATTACATTTGTACTTTGTACAATTATAGCCTATATACTATCGAGGTAGCATCACAATTATGCACACACATGTTGAATAGGGATGATCATTGCTTACCTGTCATGAGTCTCTTTAAAATTCTGAAAACAAAACAGGTGGAATTTAAATGAGTGAAATTGTACGACAATTGCCAACAATTTTAAAGAACTAATTAAATTAACGGTTGCATACTTAACTTTAGCAAAACCATATCCTCTTCTTTCAGTTCCTTCTGTATCAGGGCTATTGTTTCAGCGAGGCAGAGCACTTCAGCTGACAGCTCTCGAGTTCTGTCTTTCATTCTTGCGATCTTTTCTTGTTCCTCTTTTTTGACAGCGACTAGTCTGGCACTTTCTTCCTGTTTTAAGATCTGGTGCAGTTCCTCAAATTGACTTTTGATAACTTTCTGGGCATCCATGGACTGACTCTAGAATAATAAACAGATCATTGAAGTAAACTATTTTTCGTTTCATAGAAGTTGGTTAGATCAATTGTCACCTTAATGTATGTAAAGAGGTCTGCAGATGTCCTATGTATCCGTTTGAGTTCTTCCAATTTGTCTTGTAGACTTTTAAGTGAGATAGAAAGTTCATCCTGGCAAAAACAAACAAACAAAAACATAAACAAAAAAACATAGCACAATGAAATTTTAGCATTACTTAGAGAGAGGAGTGGATACATTGGTAGACTAGTGGAGCAGCATTCTACCTTTAGGTGTTACCTAACAGAACAGTTGTTTTTTTGTTTTTTTTTACAGTGCACTTGTTACTTCTTACCTTACAATCAAGTACTGCTTCTTCTATAGGCGAACAGTCATGGGTTTTGTGAATTTTTGAAGACTGGCAGACAACACAAATAGGTTGTTTGTCCACTAAACAGAACAGTTTCAATTTCTCCCCATGCAGGCAGCAAATGGTCAGATCTTCCACCAATATAGAATTCCTCTTTGCTTCAACTACCGCTTCACAGACGTTCTTTAAAGCCAGGTTGGATGGAGGGCAAGTTTTGGGTGCCTTCTTGCGGCACACGGGGCATTCTCGCATACCCGTGTCCCAGCAGCGTTTGAGACAGGTCCTGCAGAAGCTGTGGCTGCATGACAACAGCACAGGGTCAGTGAAGATGTCGCAGCATACCGGGCAAGTTAGGTCCTCCTCTGGAAGTGACATGATCCAAAACCAAACAAACAAATGCTAAGTCTTATTGCTCATTCATCAACCCGTTTCCTCACAGCTTCCCTATTGTTTCTGTAATAAAGTGCTGGTTTCCCTGGGCATGTCTTACATGGGAGTAACACATGCAGAACTGTGACAAACAGCACATGAGCCCAGACTGGGAAACAGGAAATCAAAGCCCATTGGCCAGTTGCTAGATAACTTTAAACCTGTTGTAAACGTCTTGCATGTTTGGAATGCAATCAGTCAGGATAGACACAAGGATGCATTACTCAAACGATCTGGCCTACACTAAAAATGTATTTTGTAATCTCAAACTGAATTTAACATTAAGTATAGTATTTAATGAAGTATGATATGGTAGATTTATGCTCTCTTCTCTGTTGATCCTCCAAACCAGTAAAACACGTTTACGGCAGTTACCCGCTTGCCTAACCTAAATACCTGACACAAATAATTAACATATATTACAAAGTGCAACATATGTGGTTCTGCAGCAGTTGTTTCCAGCAGGTTGGTGATTCAATGATTCTGTAACCCAAAAGATCTGAAATAAAGTGTGTGTGTGAGTGTGTGTGTGTGTGTGTGTGTGTGTGTGTGTGTGTGTGTGTGTGTGTGCGTGCGTGCGTGCGTGTGTGTGTGTGTGTGCGCACGTGTGGGTGTGTGTGTGTGCGTGTGCGCGCCTGTGTGTGTGTATGTGTGTGTGTCATTTTTCTTAGTCACACACACATTACATTTAGAAAACAGAAATAGCTCAAATAGCAGTTGCTAAAAAACAGCTGCACAAAAGTGGGCGTGCAGAAGATAAATATAGAAAAGTCAGGAGTCTAGATCTGATTTATGCTGAGGAGACACGGCCCACTTATCAGCACCACATTCCAAATGACTATCTGATGCCATAGTAAATTTAAGGCAATTAACAAACTAATTATTTAATTAACCATCACTAAACAATGACTGAATAGTAGTAATCAATAGTGTAATGAGATATAGATGGGCCCAGGTAGAGTCCGTGAAGATGTTCTACACAATTTAAGCTTTTTTAAATTTTTGCACAGTCCACCTCTTATTCAGGATGTTATGAGCAGAACAGCTGATGCAGTGACGTCAGTGTTCCCTCATGGACTCAGCTTAACATTGGTGATGCAGCCTTACCATTTACTCATGAGCAGTAGTCCAACTCCTAGAGGCACTACTACTGCTATTACTAATACTAATACTACTACTTCTGCTACTACTACTACTATTATACTACTACTACTTTATTGTGACAAGTCACAATAAGCACCACCTGAAGCTTTGGAACCAACTTATACGAACTTTCTTAAAGCAGTAAAGTGCATTTTAATAAAATGTCACTACACAATAAAAACTGAATATTTTGTTGTTTTATGCATCACTGCTGCAGGTAACACTGTTCGGTCACGGGGCGCAGACGACAGTAGAAACAGCTCCAGGGAAAGTCCGATAGTTTGGATTTGAGGGAGCAGTGACATGTGGTGAGGTTCATGGCTGATGAGGCACTGATGTCATCACAATCAGATTTACAAACATGTAAACCAGGTGTCAGCAAGAACATTTGGCCCCAGGCCAGTTTCTCTCCCAGTGACTTGGGGCCAGAATAAAAAATAATTTCAAAATAAAAGTTCCGAAGTCTGTATGAAATGGCTCTAATATTATGAAATAAAAAGCAAGCTGCATTTGTATTATTTTTTATCCTTCTTCTGTTTCCTCAATTTTCAATGGATTGAAATCATTAAATTTCTTTCCATTTTGTGCCACTCTGTTTGAAAAGAGCGAGTCTTTCATCCCGTAGTCTGGAGCAAACCCTTTAGCTCCTTTAGCGTTGGTCTACCTTTAATTATAACCTCCTGTTTCGACCGAAAGTCCAGGTTAGAAAACTGCTTGAGCTTTAATATGTAATCTTCCTCCATTTAAAAAGTAGAGCCAGACAACAAGAAGAAAGTGAATGGATTGTTAAACTTGATTTGCAAACTCTAAATTGTAGCTTACTGTCACTATTCTGCAGCCCCTATTCTGCAGGAGATCCAAGAATCCCTGGGCTCACGAGTGCCCCCTAACATGAGGCCAGGCAACTGCGTGCCTCACCCGGCGCCTTCTCACAGCAGCTTAAAGCAGTAGCTGAGCTACAGCACAGTTAGTCCGCAGTGAGGCACGAGTATTTCAACGGTAAACGTAAAAATTCAGTGATTTAGAATATAAAAAGAATAAAATTGCAAATTTAAATAGAAAATAACTTTATAGTACAACTCATTGAATAAATATAACCATTTCATTTATTTTTTCTCTGTGATGACAGGTGAGGCATTGCCTCACCTGCCTCACCTGACTGCATGTCACTGTGAGAGAAGTAATGTAAACAAACCAAAAAATAATAGAACACTTTGTAAGTTCAGACCTTGGTGGACTTTCAGGTATGAATCAGCCTAAATAAAAGATGATTTACTTGGCCTTCATTATCTACGTGTTTGAACGACTGTTGGCACATAAACACTTCTGAATACTTTCTTTTGCAGAAGAATTGATTTTTATCAAAACTCTGAGTGCTGTCGCATCAGAGCTGGTCATGTGACACTGCGCAGACTCTCCCTTAGAAGCTCCAGGTGGTGTGGGCAGGACTTTTGCTTGTGCGTCGGAGGAGCCCACTCCAGAGGAGTGATATAAAGTGGTTTATGGGGGATCCTGGGAATTGAAAAACACTGTGACCATAAAAGTGATGCTCCAACATGAAAACACAAGTCACAGAACAGTCTGTTTGTGCACAGAGCACATAGTCAGGTTCCTCACCTGGACAGGTCCAGGGCATGTTCACGCTGCGTCAGGTTGGCTCTTACATCCATCCAGGCTGCTTGTCCCACGCTCCAAAAAGCTTTTACACTGTTTGTGGTGTAGCGTTTGCCATTTCAAACGAGTCTTAAAACTTGGCCCGAGCAGCACTTCTATGTATGACCTAGGTCCTGTGGTACAGCACAGAGCAGGAGAGGAGCTGCAGACAGCACCGTGCGCGCTCTGAATACGGCCTGTCTTTACCAGCATATAGTGAGAAATCAAAGGCTATGGGACACGTTTGAGGCTCATGAAGATGTTCTAAAAAGCCAGGCTTTTAGTCACTTTTTAATTTTTAAAAGTCAGCCCCATATTCACGTAGTTTGGCGCATAAACGACTAAGATAGAAAAGCTGTGTGGATTCAATAATCAGCCAGTTTTCTCGCTATATTTCAGTTGGATTAAAAGCAACATAAAACGTGAAGCGTGGTGTCATTGACACGTGATACTTCTGAATTTTATTTAAACACTGATTTGGCATATACATATTTTCTGTAGACTACAAGCATTCAGTTTGTTCGCGGCACTGCGCTCCACATCCACACTACCATCGCCTGGCCCCGCCCCTCTCTCTCCTCCGCTCTGTGGTTGCCATGACAATGACGTCAAGTAGCGCCACCGCTTCAGCCAAGTAAACGGAGCAAGAGGCGGTGCAACCAAATCCGGGACCCATCCACGGCAAGGAGAAGCCATCACCCTGTGACTCTCTCATCCCCCATCTCCAGCTACACGAGCCTCTCTGTCCTCCACCCGTATCTGCGTCCAAAATGCGCGAGATTGTGCATTTGCAAGCCGGCCAGTGCGGAAACCAGATTGGAGCCAAGGTATTTCATGTTTTTGTGTGCATTTTGTGAAGTTTGTAAAAGGTAAGATTATGCAGAGGCCTGCGTCAGCTTTTACGTGAAAGTCGTGTAACCCATCATCGAATTTTTTTTTGTTTTTTTGCTGAAATGACCTAAGATGCAGTTAATGACGCAGAAAATGCACGCAGAACCGCTTCATAATTTGTATTTATTCTTTTCAAGATAGGATTCAAACGAGCACGTTTTAAACCACCACTTCGGCACATGTTCATTTGCATAGTTACGTAACTAACTAAATTGTGCAACATGGTCTGGTCGTGAAAATGTGTATATTTATTTAATATACCCTATTGGTCGTTGCAGGGTGAGTATACGGCATAGGCTTCGAAAGAATGAATGAAAATGCAGCCTTATTGCGACCAAGGTCTCTCCCTTCCCCCACATTTAGCCAACCGTGTGACCCATTTCCATTAAAGAGCCTTACACACCCATTTTGCATGGCGATTTTGCATCATTACGTCATACATTTTTTATTCATGATATAATCTCATTGTTTTTTCGTATCAACATTTCAAACACGTCTATCTATCCAGAATGCACTCGTTCACCTTTCAGACTATAGCCATCTGCTTAATCCTGATATGTGTTTCAGTCTAATAGAGTCCATTTACACCCAACATTCAACCCAGGGATTAAATAGCTTTGCCTGGATAAAAATAGCCTGTTGTGATTGTGCTAAATGCCGGTCTTTTGGATAAGGCCACTGTAATAACATGTGTTGAACGACACCTTTTTGCTCTTCTTCAGTTCTGGGAGGTAATCAGTGATGAACATGGCATCGATCCTACCGGTACTTACCATGGCGACAGCGATCTGCAGCTAGACCGCATCAGCGTTTACTACAACGAGGCCTCAGGTGAAAGGCCATGGACCATCCCCCATCATTTCACTGCTCATTGAATGGACAAGATTTTCACACTGTATTTCTCTCAGGTGGGAAGTATGTACCCCGTGCCATCCTGGTCGATCTGGAGCCTGGTACCATGGACTCAGTCAGGTCTGGTCCATTTGGGCAGATCTTCAGACCTGATAACTTTGTTTTTGGTAAGTAGAATTAGGATATCCAGAATAGAATGTTTACTATAACTGTTAACAGTTCACTGGCACCTTGACAGATCCTGTGAAAAAAGGCAGAATATGATACAGATACAGAAAATGATAGATACATAATACGTAAGTCTAATACAGAAATATTGAAATTGCAAATCACTTTTGTTGGCTACAGTGGTGCAATGGGTTCAGAGTTCACCATCCAATTGTAGAGTTACTGCTTCAAATCTTGCTCTTGCTCTGACCCTGTTTCCCCACTCCAGTCACAATACGTTTCTGGTGGCAAATCACCATAAAGGATAAGTTGAAAGAAAACAATGTGATGATTAATGATCAAATATATTTTCTGCTCTCTTACACCATTGTGTCATTCATGTTAACCAGGTCAGAGTGGTGCTGGTAACAACTGGGCCAAGGGGCATTACACTGAAGGAGCTGAGCTGGTAGACTCAGTCCTGGATGTGGTGAGGAAGGAGGCAGAGAGCTGCGACTGCCTGCAGGGTTTCCAGCTGACCCACTCTCTGGGCGGAGGCACCGGGTCGGGTATGGGTACTCTCCTCATCAGCAAGATCCGTGAGGAGTACCCTGATCGCATCATGAACACCTTCAGCGTAGTGCCTTCCCCCAAAGTGTCTGACACAGTGGTGGAGCCCTACAACGCTACCCTCTCCGTGCACCAGTTGGTTGAAAACACTGATGAAACCTACTGCATTGACAATGAAGCTCTGTATGACATTTGCTTCCGTACACTCAAACTCACCACCCCCACCTACGGAGATCTCAACCACTTGGTGTCGGCCACAATGAGCGGGGTCACCACCTGCCTGCGTTTCCCAGGGCAACTGAACGCCGATCTCCGTAAGCTCGCTGTCAACATGGTGCCCTTCCCACGTCTACACTTCTTCATGCCTGGATTTGCTCCTTTGACTAGCAGGGGGAGCCAGCAGTATCGCTCCCTGTCTGTGCCTGAGCTCACCCAGCAAATGTTTGACGCCAAGAACATGATGGCGGCTTGCGACCCACGCCACGGTCGCTACCTCACTGTGGCGGCAGTTTTCCGTGGGCGCATGTCTATGAAAGAAGTTGACGAGCAAATGTTAAATGTACAGAACAAGAACAGCAGCTACTTTGTGGAGTGGATCCCAAATAATGTGAAGACAGCTGTGTGCGACATCCCCCCACGTGGCCTCAAAATGGCAGCAACTTTCATTGGCAACAGCACAGCCATCCAGGAGCTGTTCAAGCGCATCTCTGAGCAGTTCACAGCAATGTTCCGTCGTAAGGCTTTTCTCCACTGGTACACAGGTGAAGGTATGGATGAGATGGAGTTCACTGAGGCTGAGAGCAACATGAACGACTTGGTGTCTGAATATCAGCAGTACCAGGACGCCACCGCTGAGGAGGGCGAGTTTGAGGAGGAAGGAGAGGAAGAAGTCGCCTAAGTTTATTATCGAAGCCTCGCTGCCAAATCTCATTATGCCCCCTCTGCTCTCCAACTTCACCCCCCCGTCTGTCATCATGACATGGAGTGGTCCATCGCGCACTGAGAGAAGCATCTAGATCACTATTGCTCTAGTGTTAGACGTTAGTGTAATCTGGTAGTGTTTGTATGTTGTGAATGCACTGATCATTGACATTCCTTACTCATTGCCTTGCCAAACAAAAAAGCAAGTGATTTTAACTGTGAAGCCTTGTTATTGGAAAAACATTAAATCTGATTTGAAGGCCTTTGTGTTTTTTGTCTTTTTGTACTAATATTTTTTTGCAGTATACTGTATAATATGATTGAATCAAAAATTACAATGGATATGCTATTAATTATTTAATTACCTTCATAACATATAGTGGTAACAAGCCTATACATACTTCATTGTTCTGTTGGGATAAGAGGGAGGCAAACATACATATATGAAACCTAAATATAGTCCTGAATAGATTAATCATATTTTCTGTTTATTTTAAATAAAGCATAAATAAATTTAACATGTACATTTTTATTTGATTAGATAATGCATAGGCACTGCAGAGCTAATCAGATAAATATTATCAAAATGTATTTTGATAATTAATTATCAAATATAAATGTTTGGAAACAATACTTGAAGTGTAAACAATTGCTTGTCTTCAATTATTCAGTGTGGCCTCATTTTAAATGAAGTCCATATCTACAATCAACATTTTACATCATATGATGCATTAGACTCAGTAGTAAATTATTCAAGAAAGTGAGGTAATTATATAGCAAGGAGTCCTTAAAGCAGAAAAACAAGTGTAAGGACATCGTAAACATAGAGAAAAAATAAATCACATCTAGCTAATAAAATACTGAAATGTGTACATTTGTACCAGAAAGGTTTTGATTCAAATCTTGACTTGCTTCAAATCTTGCTTGTTGTGTGTATGTCCAGGTACATTTAGACCTTGAAATGAGGTGGAACAGAAATACCTCTTCTTCAGCTGGCTCAAAAAGGCACTTTCTAAAACCACTGAGTCTTTTTTGCAGTATTTCAGGAGGACTTAAACCTGTTGTGTCCAATGAAATGTCAAATGAGTCTCTCCTCTTTGGGTAGCTTCAATGCGTCCGGAGCCACTACACTTTTAGCCCCAGACTGCTCCTCTGCACTGGGCCTGTAAGTACCTTCAGTCTGCCTCTTCTTCTTCACCACACAGAACAACCATCCCAGCCCAACACCCAGTACTATGGCAAGAACTCCCAGGGTCACAGTTGGGGCTACAATGGCTGCTATGTTGGGCCCCTAAAAAAGCAACAAGCACTTTAGTATAACCCATCAAATAATATAGACAAAAAGGTGAAAGATGTACTTACATTATTGGTGTCATTTGAGCGGGTTTCAGATTTAACCAGGGTGTAATTTCCTGTAAGAAATACCCTGTTATAGATCTGGTTTCAGTCTGGTGGTACTCGAAAGGCCAAATAGTTTATAACTTAACCTAAATATTGTGAGAATTATTTGATGACATTAATGCCGCAAAGGAAAAAACAAAAAAATTACACCTGAAATAGAACATCTATTGTTTATGTATTTCCTCTATATCTATTATATGTCAAGTGCTTAACACTTACTGCTGTTACACTGCAAAATCAAAACTAAGCACCCATGTGATAACAAAGCAACAAAGTAGCTAAGGAGTGCTGACTCAGGAGCTCACTTATCTGAAAGGCAAACAACGTATGCTTTTAACTGAATGAACTAAATGAACTAAATGAATAAAACAAATAAATTATATGTTTAGGGTTTCTGTTTAGCTTTGCATTTCTACATTTTGGGAGCTACTGATTAAACTAAAACCACACAGTGAGGAGTGAATGATTTACTTGTCCCACAGTAAACTATCCAAGGGCAAAAGTACAACTTGATAACAACTACAGGGGCCACAAACTGGAGAGAGTGAGAGAACGGCTAATCCATTGTTTAATATCCTAAATGTAATTCGTGATAACACTCTTACATTACATTTTGTTCTTTTGAGACTAACAGGTCCCAGCATGTATCTCTCTCAGGAATGCCATGTAATCTTTTTATTTCTCATCAGTGGGTCCAGTGGAGCGTGTGAGTGTGGCCGTGGTCAGACACCTAGAATAAAAGTGGATAAATGGCTTGTGACTCACCCCACACTGCATTACTGTTGAGAAGCAGCAGCATTACACTACCGACCACAAGTCTCGGTATGGACAGCACATCCGGACACACTGCCATCTCTACCTGCCACCACAGAGGCACAAGGAGGGGCACAGAGGCACTGGGAAGGCATCAGCTTGGGCTCATCTAAAATTCAACAAACAACCACTACTTGAATGTTGAATGGATTTATAGCTATTCCCTGAAAAATAAGATAACAAAAACTATTAATAGTAGAAATCTATAAGTTTTATTGTGAGTCAGAGTGAATAAGCCTGATGTTGAATCACCAAAGCAGCCAAGCAAGGCCACCCCTATTTATGTCTATAACAAACGTATAAAGTCTGAATTTCTAATATAAATTATATAAATTCCAGTATAAACCTTTATTATCTGAGTTTATAGCCGGCCACTTATACGGACGTTATAATCCCTCTATTATAAACAAATATAATAGATCAAATTTAAAATGATTCCACAATGCAACAGGTGTACTCACCTTTTAGCCCTTGAGCGCCGATGTTTCAGCCAAAAAGGGAAACGTCCAGCAGGCTGATTCCTGAACAACCATGTCGCTTCCGCTTCACCTTAACCAGCTAAAAAGAAACACGCAAAAAGGGAAAAAAAACACATCTCAAGTTGAATTCCTCGTGAAACTCCTTGAAGAGATCACCGCGCACCTGACTACATCCTCAGCTGCTCTAGTACCCGTTGGTATAAGATGTAAAACTTTTTTTTTTTTCATAATAGCCTACTCTCCAAACGCCATTGGTCACGTGACGCAGTGTCGTGTTACCTGAGCGCGGTGATCTACCTGCAGCCGAGCAGACACACACAGAAGAGTCCTTTGTATAAGGAGTGGTAGGTTCAGTCAGGCAGATCAAACTCCTTTGGTGCTCTTGAAAACTTATCAAACAGGCTGCAATGTACTGAATTATGACTCATGCCTGATGTCACTAAAAGAACTGAATGTTTGTCTATTAAATGCAAGAACAGCAGAAGATATGAAGCCCTATTCCAGCCCGCTGTCTTACTCACACTTTCTCTTTGACTCCTCTCCCTAACGAGCGCTTACCTAGCAACCTGCTGCTCACTGGTGCAAACCATACAGCAGTGGTACAGGCTATAACAGCGCCCCCAACAGGTTTCAGTGGTCTAAATATGAGAGAGGATATCAACATTCCTAACATTTTTGAAGGATGAATTTTACTGCCAGCTGGTTCACTGGTTATAATCCGTCCCTAAGCCCAAAGGGAACAGAAAATATTAGGTGCTTACAGGTATAATATTGGATCTGAAGTTTTCATGGTCTCAACAGATGAAAATGTGAATAAAACCACCCACTGAGCTTTGTAAACTGAAGACAAACAGCCTCTATAGGCCTACCCTATGGGGCTAAGATTTTTAAATAGGCCTAGTAGGTTTAGGTTACTTGAAAGTGCACTATTTTTCTGGTGGAAGATCCATAAATGTAATTACTTTGCTTGAAATGCTCCACAGAATAGCTTTAAAATGATAAATCTCCACCGAGACTACCAGGTGATAACTCCAGGATAAATTACAGGTCAGATCTGTGGAGAGGTCAAGTTTTCCACACATACTATTGTGTATTTGTTTTGTAAATTGAATAGCCTATCTATGGTGATAATATGGCCACTTATAATAAAGAAAGAAAATATGCTTTTATGGTGATACATTTTGCAGTGAAATCGTAGTTAAAAGGAGCAAAGATCAGAAAAGACCTAAGCAACATTCAAGCAAAAAGATCCTTTCATTTGCTATCATTACAGATTACACTAACGCGCAAAAGCGTGCATTGTTCTTCTCTGCAGTTTTGAACACTACCACTGGAGAGCGACAGAAATTACTTTTTTACGCACGTACCTACGTCAGACGCACGGTAAGACGTTGGCGCGGTGGAACATGGGTAGAACTGTCAAAGCGGCGGGAGAGTAGACAAATATACACCACAGCGTTATGTTTAAAAGTGTGTGATTTTTGTGGCGTTATTTAGTTGTTCATAGTTGTTGTGTGATTTGAATATTTACACTAACTCAGTCTACATGTGGTTATAGGCTTAATGTCGTTTACTGTGTTGGTGTATTGCTTTTAAAACTATCCCCGTGGATCTGGTGTTGGATTTGTTTTGGATTAAGCTAGCCACTACTTTTTACCGCTCCAAAGACAATGGCGAAGGTCCAAGTGTTAAATGTGGCAGTCTTGGACAACCCGAGTCCATTTGGAAACCCATTCCAGTTTGAAATAACCTTTGAGTGTATGGAGGATCTTCCAGAAGGTACACATTATCGCCACTCATGGTCATTTTAATGCTAACTGCTAACAAGAGGCACCTATGCTAACTTTACGACTGTTAACGTTTTAAAATAGCGGCTCTGTGTATTCCAGTACCCACTATGCACGTCTACAGCAAAAGTCTTATAGTGATGCCATCTTGTGTGTTAGGAGCTACAAGGCTCTAATGTTGCTTGATTGTAACATTTGATTATTGATCTTTTTTATCTTTTATCCTATGTCACGTGGTATAATATTACAAAAGAAAAGTACGATGCCTAATAACATTTTGTTCGAAATGTAGTTACTCGTATTTATAGGTAATTAATATTATTTACTTCATTTGTTTTACAGATCTGGAATGGAAGATTATCTATGTTGGTTCAGCAGAGAGTGAAGAGTATGACCAGGTGCTTGATTCGGTGCTGGTTGGCCCTGTTCCCGCTGGGAGGCATATGTTTGTTTTCCAGGTATTGATTCAATCTTTTTTATGTCCAGTTTAAAGGTTCCATATAACACTGTTTTCTGAGCTATGTAATAATGTTGTTTCCTCATCACAAACATACCCAGAGTTGTGTTTTGTTTCATTCACACGTTGTTCTCTCAAACACAAAACACTCTGCCACCTTGTGATGTCATGTGGTAATACAGGATATGCTCCACTGTGTTTTTAAACTCAATACTAGAATGATTTAGGTAGTTTCAGCCCTGTAATTGCCAATTTTGACTGAACTAAAGGTAAAAGGTAGCTGTTAACTTGAAAAAGCTACCACTTCATGACGTCACAAGGTGGAATAGAACATTTTGAGCTTTGGAGTTGTAGACAGACTAACAAGGATACTCAAACATGTGTGAATGAAGCAAAACACAACTTGAGGTATGGTTTTGAGGAGGCAAAGGCATTATAACTTGGCTTAACGCTCACAAGAGTACATTTTGAGTACCGTAATTTCACAGCCATAGGGTGCACCGGATTATACGGCGCAGCTTCAGTTACGGGTGCTTTTTTGTGCTTTTTCTGCATTTAACACATACAAAAGTCGCACCGTTAGCCCAAGCATCCACAATCCATTCACAAATCATGGTGTAACTCGCCCGGCGCGGCGTGTTCGCCGGCTGTCATCCATCATCCCGCGATGTTCGCAACTTTTAACTGCGCCTTATAGCCGTGAAATTACGGTAATATAGGATCATTTAAGATCGAAACTGGTGTTTACCATGTATTTCTATATGAAATCTGCTAACACCTGTGGTCCCTAGTCAGAACCTTTCATGAAAGACATTTGAAGAAAAATGTCTCATATTATCTCTTTTAGCAGTTCCTTTTAGCACATTACAGCAATTTTATATGGGAAAGGAAATGCATTCTCTGTTATACTAATGGATGTTTAATATGAACACACACAGTTGTCTCAGATGTTGTTCTTTATAAAATCAGTTGCATTTATGTCATAAACATAATTGTTTTGTTTCTTTCAATGTACATGTATATTTCTTCTGACAACAGGCTGACGCTCCAATCACCGGATTAATCCCTGAGAGTGATGCAGTCGGTGTCACAGTGGTCCTCATCACCTGCACTTACCGTGGACAAGAGTTTATCCGCATTGGTTATTATGTCAACAATGAATATACCGACCCTGAGCTTCGAGAAAATCCACCAATAAAACCAGACTATACACAGGTTGGTTTAAATTATATTTTTATTAAGAGATTAATAACAATGGCTTCAAATTACTTTCCAGCCACGCAGTGGTGTTATAATATTATTCATGTTGTATTATTTGTGTTTATCATAAAGCTCCAAAGAAATATTTTGGCTTCAAACCCACGCGTTACCAGATTTCACATAAACTGGGAGGGCAATGCAGAGCGAATGGAAGACTGTGAAAATGTTGATCCATCATCAAACTCCATGCTTCCACCGTCCTGTCTCCCAGGAAAGGCACCACCGATGGGAATACTTCCTGATAACTCCATGGACTGCATGTAAAAGTGGCACCTGCGTTTAAGGTGACAAGTCGACCACAAATCCTACTAAAATGCCTATGGACATTAAGTGTAAACTTACAAACATCCCTTTGCCTTACAATTGCCACTAGTTTGTTTCTGTGAATCACCCAACTTCAGTTTATGAATACCTCGCTCTGGTAGGTTCTGCACTAGATGACAAGTCTACAATGGTTGAGTCAAGTTTTTTTTTTTTGGGTAAGGGCAGACAATGCAGCTAAAGAGAAACATGACAGAAAAATGTTATGTTGATTGCATTTATTTTATTCTCCTTTTGTTGTGCAAAGGGGTTGCAATATAATTGAATATCAGCTATGAAGCAATAGGACAGTATTCAGCTGTTTTTTGATGTGTGTGTTTTTCTGTTCTGGATTTAAATAATAAATTGGATTTCAATTTTTCATTTTTGAGGTTTTGTCAATTCTACTTCCAAATAACATATGCAAATTTGTATTCAAAATGAAATTAATATTTTTTCAAAGTCTGTTCCAACAAATCTCTAATATGTCTTGTTTAATAATGTTTACTGTTTACATGATATCATTTGTCAAAGATGGATTACTACAGTAATAAGTAGTTGTCAAAAGGCAGTGACAATTTTCTCTACTGGATTTGTATAGAGAAGTGAACTCATTAAATTAAAAATATATTAAGGAGGGTGGGATTTTAAATCGGGTGTGTTTTTTTTTACTTAGATATATTTAAAATGGAAAAAAAGTTCATCGTTTGCTGACTGATACTGTACTTGAGAGGCGGGCCTTATTTGACTAACCAATCGCAAGATGTAAAGCTTGGATATATTGACTCGTAGCCAATGAGAAATGGGATGATGGTCCATGTCGCTCAAGTGTCGGATGTTTTGACCAATGAGAAGCGCTCGGAGGCGGGCCTTGTGGATGCATGACTGGAGTTTCCCTTGCGGTCTGAAGATTAATGGAAGGGGTCTGTTGATCTTAGGAATCGACTGTCAGATGGTCGGTCTTAGGCAAAAAATATCTCGTTTGACGACTACTGCAGGGCGGATGGAGAAACAGCCATTTGGATTAAGCAAAAGTGAATGAGGCGGGACCGTTCGGCTGTTGTTTTGATATCCAGGTTTCAAGTGAAGGCCTGCCTGCACTGAGATAGCACCTGGCTAGATCAGGCCAGAGAACAACTACGAGGACGCTACGAGCTAACGCTAGCAGCTCGCTACAAAGACGGAAATCAGCTCTCCCCAAACCCTGCTTTGAACGACACCCTGGACGCACACCGCACGGAGGGAGTTAATGCTAATTTACTGAGTTTTTACACCAGCGATTTTTGTTTGGCTTTTGTGAAGCTAAATCGTTCAAGTTTATATTCACATTTATAGTTAGCTTTCGTGCTAACTAGCAGGCTAGCCAATATCCTTCGGACTAAGGACTTCTTGCATTAGTGGGATTTTCTACACAAGCAAAGGCAAAGTATAACAGCAAGTATTTACTCGTTAGTCAATAATGATAGCTGTTAGCTAGTAGCTTGTCAACTTTTGTGATCAAGAGGCTACGATAGCTGGCGTTGCAGCATCACATAAGGACTTGTAAAGAAGTGAAGCCGAACCCGGGGACCCAGCCACCAGACTGCCATCATGGGCAACACGCCCACCGCAAAGAAAGGCAATGAGATGGAGAGCGGTGAGTAGCCCTCTGTGAAGGCTGCAGCTCTAACACAACATACTGTATATCATGCTCCCTATCACTGGTCATTTCCTGTTTTCTCTAATGCCAGACAAAAAGTACAACTTCCCACACCACTGCATGTCTACTGATCATCATGTTTCTCTTGTCCCAAGTCAAATTAGGGGCTAGTCCCATTAATGAAGTCACTTAACTTGCCCTGATAGGCTATTGAGCTGTAGGATTGGTGTCGTGTCAAGCCGCCATAACATCGTCCTAAATTGGTAACACTGTTGCTGTTATCAAATAGTATAGCATTAAGTTTGACAGTGTGAAGCACTGGATATGTCTCAATCCCAATTTATTTATTCTGAAAAATACATCAAGCTCAGACACATTCTGAGGAAAGGCTATTCAATTTCTTGGATACTGTTTGTGGAATAGCTCGTGATTGTGCCTTAGGCCATAGTCAGAGTGACTAGAGAGGCGGGTAAAGCTAGTCTTGTACAACAATCTTAGGTTTCTTTGGAACAATAAAGTCAAATTATTTTATTGAATGTCATTAAAGAAAGTATATTTTTAGATGCAGTTATTCCAGTTCTCATAGATCTTAATTTACTGCAACACTGTGAAGCTTTTGCAGTGTTCCACTAGATATGGATCTAAATGGTTGAACCGCGGTGCAGTGTGGAGAGTGTTTGTTTGTAAGTGAATATAGGAGAGTTGTTGTTATCAGAGAAGGCAACAGGCACCAGGATAGGGTCATATGATGCACAGGGTGATCCTCTTCAGGCAGAAACTTGGAGTTGAGGAGTCTCTTGAATATCATGTGAGAACCAGCATTTAGAACAAGGATACCTGCATATGTCACCATGCATTTGTATGTTTAGGCATGATGGACACTATTTGCTTTACTAGTACATAAAATGTTTTCTTTTGTACTTCTCAAGCTCTTAAATAAACAGATTGAGTGTTGTTTAATGCAAAAGTCCACATTAGTGACACTGAAGTGAGCATAGGGTGGACAGGGGGCTGTGAATGAGCAGCAGATACTTGTTGGTGCTGGAGGCTGTGTGTGAAGAGGGGCCTGCAGCAATTTGGTAACCTTAACCTGTCTCTGTGACTTCTGGAGCAAGGCCACTGACTTTTGCAGCAAGGGTCAGACTTTAGTTTGCTCTTAACACCTGACATGTAAAACCTTTATTCATTACAGGTGAGTGGTAGTGTCAGTTGTTTTTCCAAACAAGCATATATAAAGGGGCCAGTTAAATAATAAGTTATAGATTCATATAGAAGACTGGTACAAATTATGAATGATAACATATTGTATCTGTCTCAATATTAATAGCCTCTGGAAATAAGTTGTAGAGCTATTGTATGGTGCATTATGCAGTAGTTCCTTGAATACTTAAGACTATCGCGGTCCCTCCATATAGTCTTAATTTCTCAGTAAACTAGCCCAATCAAAAAAATTACATAATCACATCAATGAGAATAACTGAAATTGATGGCATGTCTACAACACTTTCGAGTATTCAGTTTAATTTTTATGAATGAGAGGCTTGTCAATAGAATTAACTATTGCCAAACTGACTATACTGGCCAATATGACTATTATGGTTTGGAGTATTCAAATTGGCCAGAAATTCAACTATTAAATAATATATTATAAGAATTGGTATAACTTGTGATATTGACCAGCTCATACAATGCCCAAGAAACACATGTGTAGTTGCACTTCAATACCAAGAAAAGAAGTGGCCCACAGGAAGAAGTACAGCAGGATGTGAAAGAGCAAGGAAGACCCAGCCTCTGCACACCGCTCTGCCTGAAACAATAGTGTGGACAAACTAACTGTATTTGGTGTCTACACACACTGTGGACTCTCGCGGCTTTGATGATCTGAAGATGCTGTGTTGCTGTTGACACTCTGAGGCGAGTGTCATGGCGGCTATTCACAAACTGGCCGAGCGGCTATTTAGTCGGCCCGGTCCTGGAGACACGGGCGCGGGGAGAGGCCCTGACCCACCACACCAGGAGGTAGACGCGTGCTGCTCCTGTGAGTCTGTTTTAGTCCAAACTATATTGTTGTAATTAATAGAATAGTGTTGCTTTACATACAGTTGCAGTGTGTCCATATTAGGGCTGTTCAGTTAATCATATTTATTCAAATTAAGATCTAGTTGTTTCACATGGTCAGCTTGGTGCTTCATAATTTGAGAGCTGTGCGTGGTTTGGTGCAGAATTTATACTTCAGAGGAATAAATTGGACTATTCTTGGTTTTAAATGATAAAAGTCTGTAGACGTTGACAATAAAAACATCTGTTTTTAATAAGAAAAAAAATAAAATCTAAACAATAAAAAAATTCCATATGTTTTTGCCCAAACCCATCCCTAGTTTATGTGTTTTGTTCTGCAAGCACCCATTGCCTGTCTGGTCAATTAGAGGCATTTCTCAGACAGTGCTGAGGTGTTCAGAAGTTGCTGAGCAGAGCTACCAACTCCATTAGGCTTAAACTATTTACTGTAGTGCGCACTGTGCATTTGTATGTTTCTCAACCACAATTCATTGCTACAGTTCAAGTACAAACTAAAGTTTAATATTCTAAACCTGCGTTCAAATCACTGCTGCCATCTTTAGCGTTGTTAGTCCTATTTGCTTTTTAGACTCCTGAATATTGTGGCATTAGGCCAGCGTGCACCTCCCTATATCTATAAATATCTGTGCACTTGGAGTCTGGCTGTGTGCACGGCTGGTTTGTGCAGCAGGCCAAGGTTTGTGTTCAGATCACTCACCACTTCCTGTCTCCACTTAAAGAGGCTTTGTGGTAAGTCAGCACTGATTACCAATGGACTTTACTGTACAGATGCCACTCACCTCTGACGGGTTTACTGTCTTTAACTAACCGTGTGCCAGGTGAGACGTTTCCCCACACTCAACTATGCAACAAAACTGATATCAGGTTAGGGCTGTGCAGTTAATCAAATTTTAATCAAATCAATATCTAATAATTTTAAATCATCAATCAGATGCTTGGGTCTTTTAATCAACTAGGGTCTGTAAAAGCATGTGGTTTGAAACGGAGTTCAGACTTTGAAGGAATAAAATTGACATTTTTTTATGTTAAATGGCATTGATTAGGTCTGTCTGGTTTAAGTTCATGAAATGAAGATTGAAAGTCATTTTATTTGGTCACAACATTTTCTTTTCAATCAGTATGCTCGGAAAAATGTTGTGATTTTATATGATATAGATCTCAGCCCTGTAGGTCATTGGATGATGGTAAACCGATGTTCGGACATAACTTTTTTTTTTTTTTTTTTTTTTTCTTGACTACAGAACAAATACATTAACAAAAGCCATCTGGAAAAACATGTGAAAATATCATATGTGAAAAATAATTAAAGAACACATGCAAAGTATGTATTATGAGGAAGTGGTGGGAACAATGGGTAAAAGCAACTGGGATTGCATGGCAGATGTTTTCATTATGAAATTTTGATTATTTTAACAGACCATGGCTTTATCTTCCCTGGAAATTGTATCCCTGTGATCTCCGGTGGATGGTGCCACCCCATTACTAACTTGTATCTAAAACAACTGCTTAAAATTTGAAAAACACTTTTGGAAATTAACAAAGCCTTAAAATTATAATCACCCCAAAGTAGGCTGTGAATACAAAACATAAAAAATGTAGAAAAATGGCAAAAATCCGTTCTTTACCATATACCACTATCTATGGATTTCAGAATGATGACAAGTTAAGATGTTGCCATTGGGCGTACAGTTCAAAACACAATCTTTTGAAGGGTCAAAAGTCCTCAAAATGGCGCTATATATATGACAGGAAGTTGAAACCCATGAATAGTTAAAATTGGTCATCTTGTTAAAAGCATGCTTACGTACCAGTGTGGCCAGATGAACTGCCTCTGTTTCCTATCTCTTCTGGGGGCGGTGTTTAAACCAGGCCTGCATGGTGTCCTCGTGTGGGACCTGATTTGGCGCTCGGCAGTTAAATGTCGGTCATCTCGCCCTAATATAACCCTGCATCAAAGTGGGCCACCCAAGCCCAGGGGAGAGCTGCACCATTGATTATTTTTGGAGAAATCTATTGGGCCCAGGCAATGGAGGCAGACTCATATGTTTCGGAATGGAGGGAAAAAGTTACATCATGTTGTTCTATAATTTCTACTAGATTTTCTAATTGTGGAAAGTTTGTAGTTTGTAGTTTGCCCATGACTTGGCCCTACTTTTCCACAACCCATCTTCTAGGTTGGATAAATATATCAGTTAGAGTTTCATGCCCCTCCCACTAGTGATTATGCCCTGTTTAAATCAATATAGCGTCCGTGTGTGTATGTGTGTTTAACATGAGAGGCAATAGCAGAGAGTACTTTGTGTACAGAATAAATATTGATACAAAGTAGGCAAGGGTCCAATTGATCGGCAAGCGCGTAACAGAAGGGCTACTGCTGCTGCTGGCCTGGCCCTGTGCTATGTTTGGTCTCTCACAGGAGGTAGATGCTCTGTGCTTTCGGTGACGGTAACGGAGAGAGAAAGCTGGACAGACTTTTCCTTTTTTTGTGGGAATTTGAGGCGCTAACGGAGAGCTAGCGGCTAGGTCATGAGTCAGCTGCACCTGTGAGGAAAACGGCCACAAACGAGGATCTTCACTGGGCTAATGTGTGACCGGAAGAGCTCCAGAAGGCACGCAGGGAAGAGGGAGTCATCTTCTCGATCCTCTGAGTCAGGGTCGCGATCAGCAGATGCTGCTGCAGCTGTAGAAGTGCCCGTAGCCCTCCCAGATGGTATGATTTTTATGATTTTTAAACAAGAGGATCCTAAATACGACCACGCCCCCTAAAATATCTTATAATAATAATAATCTTATCTTGTGAATGGATTTTTTTATTTATCAGTACTTATCTTTGCTTGTTGCTTGAATGAACCTGTTGTTTTGAAAATGGGTGACAACGTTTTTTTTTTTCTCCAGTGGCCAGTGCTCTGCAGCTCAGGGAGAGTTTATTTGAACTTTGGTCTCTGCCCTTCAGGCTGGCTTTCTCCCACTGTATTGTTGGAGTGGCTGGTCTTTGGAGAATTCACAGGAAATCACTGTAGCTACATGGGAATTTTGCTTTCAAGTATTTTTAGGTATTTAAAGTTGAAGTTACTGCAGCAAGTAGTAAAAGTCGAATTTGTGCTAAAGTTGATTCTGTTTTCCCAGAATTTGTCCATAGAGTTGCTTTATTGACGTGAGTATTTAAACCACCCTCCAGGCTGTGAAGGATTGATTACACAGCACCCCATTATGAAAGCATTAACACACCAATAGCATTTGTAGGCTGTTTACCTTTTTGGTTACATTAAGATTAAATCCAGATAACACAACTAAAGATGTCATCCAGTGTATTCAAAAATAACTGCACAGCCTGTCCCCCTTCCGTGTCCTTAAAACTGTGACATTAAATGAGGAAGGACTGATTATCTGCATGTTCTCACAAAGCCCAATGATTAGCCCCATAAAGATAAGGTCAAAGTGATGTGTTTATGTGTGAGAGAGTGGACAGAGGAGGAGGCTGTTGTTAGTTGGGTCAACACACAAGGCCTGCACTTTTAATTAAGGCAGTACCACACCTAGCAGTTCACTAGATTTTGCAGAAAATATCTAATATAAATGCATTAGCTGCTTTAGCTATTTTCTTTGTATATACTTATTTGAGTGGAATACAGACAAAAATAACTGTATGATATTAATTGAACAGTCATCTTGTTTGACTCTATAATTCAAATAAAACTGATAGTTTTAAGAGAAATGTTTTTGTATATAATCCTGAATAGCAAGACAAATTGGAAAGTAGAGTGACATTTTTTTAGGTAGGCAAAAGGGCAGAATCCATGAAGTTATGCTCTCAGAAAAGTGAAAGTTATCTCTCAGCTAGGCTAGTTAGAGCATATATCTGTGGCATCGACTGTATAAAGAAGTGGACTAAGTGAATGTGATGTCACCCATAGCATTCGGCTCCTGTCAAATGAAGCTCATCGAGGCTAGCGGTTATAGGGGCGAATTTGGGGCCAAGTTCCATATTAGGAATTCCGCCCGCAAGTATCATAGCAACCAAAGAGCCAATCCGAAGCAAGGCTGTTGAAGGTAATTCCCCTTCCTGCCCACATTGCTGGTTTTGCAGGGGGTGGGCACCTTTGCAATGCAGTCAAGCAAACCATAGCGGGCATTGCCTCGGGGAAAGAAGGCACCTGATGTGTCTGTTATTAATGTTCATATCTTGATTCAATGACAAAATGGCCAAATAAAAATACCAGGATCATATAGAGCAGGTTAAGACAAAGATTTTAAGAACAAAATGATAAGCCTGACAGCAGCAGTTACAGGGAGAGGGGGCGACAGGTCCCAATGTAAAGTGACCCGAAATCAGAGTCGATGGAGATGGAAGCACTCCCATTCTCACTTCCTATTTGGAACGCAGCGGCTAGCAGGTTAGCTATGTACATTTATTTGTGGTATATAGTCTATGGTCTGTGATTAAATGTACTTAATTATATTTGACAGTATTTATTTAAATAATATTACCTGGGTGCTGTAGTTGTCATTTGCGTACCTCAATCATGAGTTGTGATGTACCTTTTGAGTTATGAGTGATAAGCTCAATGGTTACCACAATATTGAGCCTAAGCCTACCTGCATGCTAGTGATGTGAGTAATGATAACAAAGACACTTGTCTCTATGATGCCAGACTAGCATGTTTTATGGACTACCTCCTGCCTTTTCCAGTTTGTTCAGCCACAAAACTGTTATGAAAACCAAAGCCTGGTTCCTCATATTTGGAGAAGATGATGTTGTTCCTCAATCACTAAGGGAACTTAACCATGCAGCTTAGTCTATATTGTACTGTTGGTTTACCTCTCTTGTGAAATGTTGAGCGTACATTCATTCTGTATTATTCCTACATGTGGCTTGTTTTTATTCATCTTTCCTTAAAATCCTCTAGAGGTTTGCCGCTCAGAGGCCTCTATCTCAGCCCTCTGCAGCTGGGACAAACAGGAGCTGGGACATCACATGAGCTCCTGTGTCAGTGCTGCAAACTTATTTAATTAGGATGACAAACACAAGTATAGATGTAGAAATGTTTCACTTATTGTGTTATTTTAGTAATAGGCCTATCACGATAACACATTTTGAAGTACAGTATTATATATATATATATATATATATATATATATATATATATATATATATATATATATATATATATATATATATATATATATATATATATATATATATATATATATATATATATATATATATATATATATATATATATATATATATATATATATATAATATATATATATATATATATATATATATATATATATATATATAATATATATATATATATATATATATATATATATATATATATATATATATATATATATATATATATATATATATATATATAATATATATATATATATTATATATATATATATAATATATATATATATATATTATATATATATATATATATATATATATATATATATAATATATATTATATATATAAATAAATAAAAATAAAGTACCCACGATTAATAATTTTTGGGGGTCAATATTTTTCTATCTAACCTGTATTGAACGATAAGTTGATTATAGTAATTATCGTAACAGGACTATTAAGTAGTGTTGTCACGATACAAAGGTTTAAACTCCATTTTCATACTAAGGAAAAAGCTCTATACTGATTTTTGATACCAAGAAGGAAAAAACTAAATTTTTTAATAAACATGAATGGATTTATTAATTTGTTCTTTACATATAACTCTGAGTCCCTTTACCCTCTTACACATTTCATGATGTGATCCTAGTCTGCCTACATCTGAAAGGTTCAAGAGTATGGATACTTGGTCAAATCAATATCTAGTTTTGATAGTAGTTTTGTAGTAATGTAAAGTAATATTCATCAACTTTTCTTGTACATTTATTGATTGCATGTTTTTTTTGTCTCTTTACAGTGAAGGAGTTTCTTGCCAAAGCCAAAGAGGATTTCCTTAAAAAATGGGAAAATCCAGCTCAGGTGAGAATGAAAAAGCAAATATTTCAATTCAGTTTAGTTTTGTAAAGCCCAAAATCACAGCATTTGCCTCAGCCCTAAGACTTAAATATGTTGTGTTAGCCTCACTTCTTAGTAGAAATAGTGCACCCTCTGCTGGTCTAAATTTCTACTGCATTATGAACACAAAATTCTGCCAAACCTGAGTCACTAAAGTTTGCAGATTCCTCATGTTTCGTTTGGTGCCCTTTAGCAAACGGCAGCATTGGACCACTTTGAGCGCCTGAAGACCTTAGGGACTGGGTCATTTGGTCGAGTCATGCTGGTCAAACACAAAGAAACAGGCCAGCATTTTGCCATGAAGATACTTGACAAACAGAAGGTAGACTACACAAGAATCTAATATAATGCAACATATACTTTGTTGTTGTGAAGGACTGTTTTATTTACAAAAAGTTTATGTTGTTTCAGGTAGTGAAGCTGAAGCAGATAGAGCACACACTGAATGAGAAGCGCATCCTACAGGCCGTCAGCTTTCCTTTCCTTGTTCGACTGGAGCACTCGTTTAAGGTACAGTCACATTTGAATATTTGTTATTTTGTATGTGTCATACAGAACTGCTGTTTGGGGCCTGACAAGAACCAGGAAGTATGAGCACATGAGTCCTGTGCTCAGTTCTGGCTTCCTGTGGCTGTGGGAATAGACTTTAAAACAGCTCTGCGTGTGTACAAGTCTCTCTGTGGCCTAGCACCAAAGTACATCTCTGACATGTTAGTGCCATATAAACCATCTCACACTCTGAGGACCTCAGGGGCCTCCTGCTGGTGCCCAGAGTCAGAACTAAACATGGGGAATCAGCATTTCACTTTGTTTCCTGAAGATTGAATTGTAATATTTGTTTACATTTTGTTGAAGCAATTTGATTTGTATGAATTTTGCTTTATAAATAAACTTGTCTTGCCTTGTAAGGTACATCTGCCTGGTGCCTCAGCAAGGCAGTTGCCGACTTGACAAAACGGTCGGCCAACTCAGTCTTTGTTAAAGCTAACCAATCATGTCTCAAAAAATTCGTAGTGAATACATTTTAGAACTGAATGAACATCTTTATAACTGCCTGGCCTCATCTCATTCTGGCCTTTGTCCATAATGGCCTTTGCATATTACACATAGTTTAGATAGACATTACAAGTAAAGAAGACTTAATATGAACTCTTCCCTCTACAGGACAACAGTAATCTATACATGATAATGGAGTATGTCCCTGGAGGTGAAATGTTCTCACACTTACGGAGAATTGGTAGATTCAGGTGAGATGACTGCTTAAATACACACATGTTTTGATTACTTTTGCAGAGGTTTTAAGTGATAAATGTTTTTGCAGTGAACCACACGCCCGCTTCTACGCAGCTCAGATTGTACTGACCTTTGAATACCTTCACTCACTGGATCTCATTTATCGAGATCTAAAGCCCGAGAACTTGCTTATTGACCAGCAAGGTTATATCCAGGTAAGAAATATCCACCTAGACTTTATTAATGCAGTTGCTTGGGTATCTATACATATTTGTAATCCCAATACCATTGCACTGTTTATAGGTAACAGATTTTGGATTTGCCAAAAGAGTGAAAGGCAGAACCTGGACACTTTGTGGGACGCCCGAGTACCTGGCCCCAGAGATTATCCTCAGTAAAGTAAGGCTGTGACACCGCCCCACCCATCACACTGTCTTCTTAAACATGTGTTTGACTTTTAACTTTATTATTTTCGGTAGGGTTACAATAAAGCCGTGGATTGGTGGGCTCTGGGAGTGCTAATCTATGAAATGGCAGCTGGTTATCCTCCTTTCTTTGCGGACCAGCCTATTCAGATCTATGAGAAGATAGTATCAGGAAAGGTGAGACCAAAATATTGACACTATGTGCATGCACTGATTAAGGGAGTATATTAAAGATATTCGAGGAAACAGTGTGACCTCAGAATTTACGTTTAAACTGTATGTTTAAAATGGAAAAAGTGAGTGATAATTCGCAGAAATTGCATCTCTTGTGGGATGCTCCCAGTCCACAGTTGTCAGTCTGAGCCAGCAGACGTGTTACTGCAGCTGAAATCGTAATGAGGTTGACTTAATGTTGGTTTTGGTAAAATCATACCAGAATACTCTGTGCATAGCAATTTGTTGTGGGGCTGAATATTGGGCAGGTGAGGCTCCGACATCAGACGACTACATCCTCATTAGTTGTTGCAGCCAGCACCACTGTCTTTGTAAAGAGCCCTGTTCTGTGTAGTCCTGTGTTGACGGCTTCCTGTACTCCATTGATGGGATTGGGTCGTTACATTAAAATCGTGTGAAATAAAATTCACATGCATCAAAGCAGTAGAGGCCAGAGTTCAAGTAATAGCTGCAACGAGTGTTTAGCGTTATTTCACAAACTTTTAAGATTAATATTTCTATCGTATTTTTATGACTAATATACCTGCATGGCCACAAGATGTTGACAGATGCATAGTTGATTGCAAGTCAACTGGAAAGAATGAAAAGGAAAAGCCGTTTTTGCTGTGGTTTTGTTGCAGGTTCGTTTCCCGTCCCACTTCAGCTCAGACCTTAAAGACCTGCTGAGAAACCTGCTCCAGGTGGACCTGACCAAGCGCTTCGGAAACCTCAGGAATGGAGTCAATGATATCAAGGGCCAAAAATGGTTTGCCACCACTGACTGGATTGCCATCTACCAGAGGAAGGTGAGAGGCTGCATCATGTTAGATTTAATACAAATTTTTCCATTCTCTTAATTTAACCAAACAAAACAATATCACTAACTATACTAAATGATATCACCAATAGGTATGCACAGTAGCAGTGCTAATATCATAAATTAATAAAAATGTTTTGGTTTTTTTTGGTATTCGTCCATTATGGAAAAATTCGCAAATATATTCCATCCAGTCTCTTTGTGCCACATGTGCCAGCTTGTCAGTGCATCAGATGTGATGTCCTTTTAAAGTGACTAATGAAGTAGTTAGAGATGTGGCTGTATGTTCACAAAATCAACATGCATAAAAAAAAAAGTTGTTAAAATTGAAGGCATTGTTCTTGGTACTTATTGGTTATTGACCACAATGACAAGACAAATATTGCATATTGCTTAAATTAAGAGAAAACTCCGACAGGTCACAGTATGAAACGAAAGTTGCGTATGAAACAAAAGTTGCGTACGTAACTACGGTTCTATTTAGCCCAAACAGACCAAGTAGAGATTAAATATTAGCCTCTGCAGTAGCATTTTAAAAAGTAAGTGACTAAGTAACATTTTGCGTACAGAAAAGAAGCATTTTACAAATAGTTAAATAATATTTATTTGAATTAATTTGAGAAAGTCTACCTACGATTACATTCACTGCAAAATCTGTTACTTTTATTACTCTCAAATAATAAAACTATTTAGTTCATAATGAGGGTTGCATTTAAGAAGATGTAGAATTAGGAATGGGACAAGACAGTTCCCACAAGATGAAAACATTTTGACGATGTTTAATAAATTTGTGAGGTTCATTTTAATCTTGGCCTCAGAATTTTGTATTTATTTTTATTTAATATTTTTTGCTGTCCGTATAGCATGTAACTCTGCAACGTTAAGCCTTTTTTTGTTGTTAAATATAAACACATGGGAGAAAATCATCTTCCACATGTGTGCACAATCTTGTGGCAATTTTATCTTGTCAGATCTTGTGACATGAGATCTTGTCCCACCCCTATCTAGAATAGATCATATTGTACAAATCTTATTTACGATATCTTCTGTAGTTTTGCATCTGTGACAAATCCAACTAACATTTGTTTTAGGTGGAAGCTCCCTTTATCCCTAAGTGCAAAGGGCCTGGCGACACAAGCAACTTTGACGACTACGAGGAAGAGGAAATTCGAGTCTCCTTCACAGAAAAATGTGCTAAGGAGTTTGCTGAGTTCTAGGTCCAAACCGCGAGCAGTGGAGAGCTACTAAGACAAGAGATTTAGAAAGGGTACGGGGGTGGGAAGTGCTAGTGTGGACTGCTAACTTGCTTATTTGTAATGACGACAACAATGTAAACCCCCCCGGTGGAATTGTAAGCTAAGTGCAGAAAGATCTAACAGAACCAGCAGTGTTGCCTTTTCTAATTGTTTCACAACTGTTACCTATTCATTTTATTTATCCCTCTTGTATTTGTGGCAGGGGCTTGACGAAGACAGGCGTAGTGGGTCGTGGATGTTCAGTATCTCTCTGATGGCGTAATGACATGTCTCTTGAGTTTATTCGCAGGTTGGGGGCTTTGATTTTTGTATTAAGGTACTGGATCTGCGACGCTGCTGTGTTTGTGAATGGGCTACTCCTCTCTTTACAAAATAAAGTGATTGATTGTCAGCATTTTCACCCCTGTTACCCCTTGTCCATCTCCTCCATCCACAATCTGTCCAAGCAATACCAAGTCCAACAGATGTGCCTATTGCTATGCCTCCTCGTTGGAAAAAAAAAACAAAAACGTGGGGAGAGATTTGGTGCAGTTTTGGCTACTTTTGGATCCAGTTTGACCAGGGATTTGCACCTGCCTTTATCTGCTCGATGTGGCATGGTTTTTGGGTAGATGACATGCTCACTACTTACTATGGAAGGCGTGAAGGTGAGGGTCTATCACAGTTCATTTTGAATAGGTCTTAATCCTATATGCGATGTTGAGGTCTGCATTAAGTCTCTTAGCTGAATTTATTAGAGCATTTTAAAATCCTATTGGTGATCATTTTGTCATTTTATGTCAAATCTCTATGTGCTCGTGTGTTATTTAGTGCTCAAGGGTGGGGTCATCAAAGGTGAAATGGCTGGGATTCTGCAGCCATGAATATTGTGGTCACACTCCTGAAAATTGTTTATTTATCATAGTACATTTATACATGTATATTGAAAAATATATATATGATAGATTACATTAAAAATCATCTATCTTTTCAGCTTTGTCTCATGGCTGTGAAATTTAATTAAGATATAATGAAAAAGTTGTTATAAAATTCTGCCAAATTTGCAAAAGAAGAGCAGTTTTCTGTGTGGAGAATTTTAATACATAATAAGTAGCAAAATGTTTCAACAAAATGTATGTGTTATTTTTGTACAATATCATCTTCAAGAAGGATTGCAGAGCATTTTGCTTTATAGTGCTGAGGTACCCAGGGTTGTCAAAAAACATCATAAATACACTGTAAATGTTAAGATTGTTTTGGCTTTGGTCATTACCCAAAAGAGGGCAACAATTTGCTGACTTTCGTCACAATTACAGAGCTTGCTTTATTTTGTCTTTTTGTAAATATCTTGCAACAACTTCAGATTTACAACCCAACCAAATTGTTTGATTTGTTATTGTTTATTGTTAAATTTAAAGTGACCGAAAAATTTCCCCTTTTGATAAGTTGATTTCCGTGAGTGCAAGACAATCGCAGACCAAATCTTAAGGCTGGTTTGTTGACTGAAATGTTTTGATGAAGGATGCTTTGGTCCCCCTCCTCTTTGTAGGCCCTAGGTGCTATACTTTGTCCATTTCATGTTGATCCTTTTTGTCAGTTATTTGGTGTGCATTGTTCCTTGTCATAATGTCTTGTAACATGACAATTTTGAGAATGTTTTGAGTCAAAATGATTTCATTTAGTTGGGTACATCTTATTTTTTTCGTCTCTCTATGTAATCTAGGTCAATGCCGGGATACTTATTTTGAATGTCTTAAATCATCTGCAGATTTTAGTGCTGTTTTGAATCATATTTCTGAAATTAAGCAACCAAACTAACTGCAAGCATGACTCTCCCTAAGCACGGCAAATTGATGTTTCCGCAGCACGCACTGGCAGCGCTGTGCAACCTTTGATTTGTCTGAGTGTTACGTAAAACAGTGGACTGCCATCAACTCGTGTGGTCATTTGCAAATGGTAAAGCACATGTCACAGTTTTAATTTATTTTGAATCTAAACAAAGTATACCGCTTGACAAAAAGCACATGTATGTTTTTGTTTCAGCAAATGATTCAATCACAGTTGGTGGTAATGAGCCTTGATCCACACCAGACAATGTTATATTGTCGATTTAAAAACAAGTCTGTAAATTCTTTTAATCAGTTAAAACACTATCAGCTGCTCTGTGCTTGTCTCCTGTTTTTGCCTTCTTCAATCATGTTTTCACACACTGTTCATTAAAACATAACACTTTTTACATCTGAAATGTTTTGTGTTTATATTTTCTAATTGTATTTTCAGAAAAAGGACAAAAATCTGCAAAAACACAACATTAATCTTTTCCTCATTACCTGGGTACAGTGATTGTGTAGTCTATTGTACCTTTTGGGAAACAATACTGTATATCCTTGCCTTTGACAGTCTTAACTATCTTACCCTCTGGAGAACTTGACAATATCCTTAGAACACAACGAGTATGTCAAAAATATAAAGTAATATTTTGCAAAATGTATCATTCCAATAAAGTTTTACTTGTTAAAGACTAATATGCCTCGATTATATGAGCTATTCTCACCAATTTCATCTTCACTGACTACACCGGATGTCAAATGATGGTAATGTATATTATGTATAGTTTTTTTGTTTTTGTTTTAGCTCGTGTGAATTGGTTAGAATGATGCAAAGGCTCAGTTAAATAATGCAGAGTTCACTAGGTCACGCAGCTAGATCAATTACCTGCTGTACTTCAACCTCTCCAAATAGACCATCTCCTGCCCCCTGCATGCCATTTTGGAAATTGCTACACACGTATGGCATTTGAATTTGCTTTCTTTGTTGTGCGCAACTTACTTTGTACCTGTTTAGATATTTTTGATAGTAAAATAAAAGACGACAATAATTTATTTTACTTGCCATGTATTACTGCACACACACAAAAAAAAAAAAAAATACCCAGCGTCTTTTATCCTTAGACCTTTACAAGATTCAACAACCTTACACGCGCCTCTTTTTTGACAAGTGTTACAATTTAAGGATGGCCTTATCATTTTCAGTGAAAAAGTTGATCTCACGTGTCCACGCGCACAACAGGGTCTAATTCTATCCCTTTAAGTAAAACATGTCGCCTCTAACCTCTACTGCGCACATGGGGCTGAGCGCGCGCCATCCTCAGTGGCTCGCGCCCGCACAGGACTGCCATTCCACCTTAAAAACCTCTACCGAGTGAAACTTTTGCCTTTAACTCCGCGGGTCCACCTTAAGCGCACACGCAGCCCAGGCTGGCGTACAGCGAGGTTTCCGCTTCTCAGTTGGGCTCGGACCGCGGCTCACGAAAAACATTGTGTGCTATGAACAAGGTTGACGCACTGAAGTAAGAAAAAGCAAGTAGAGAAGAAAGCCACCGTGCAACACCAGGATGTCTGAACCCAAGTACCGCGAGTGGATTTTGGACACTATCGACTCACTGCGGTCGCGAAAAGCACGGCCGGATTTGGAGAGGATTTGCAGAATGGTCCGGAGGCGACATGGGTCCGAGCCCGACCGAACCTGCGCCGAACTGGAAAAACTGATTCAAGAGCAAACCGTGCTCAAAGTTAACTACAAAGGCTCCATCTCGTACCGAAACGCCGCCAAGGTGCAGCGTAGGAGCAGAAAAAAGGACGATGTAACGTTAGCGACGGCTGGGAGAAGGAGCGCGACGGAGGAAGCCAGTCACTCAGACTTGAGCAACGGGGACAGCGCTGTGGGTCCCGCTGACCAAGATGACGAGGATTTGGAGGTATGTCCGCCTGATGCTAGGCTCACCTTACTTGGGCTACGCTAACGCACCATTCAAGATTAACAGGTGGAGAAAACACAGTATTGAGTGTGTGTTTGGGGAAAACGTGTTTTGTCTGAAAAGGGTGCGTTTTGCAAGTGCACTCCACATTGCCGCAGACGGGGAGCGCCGAGGTGGAAAAGAAAAAAAAAAAAAAACTGAAGGTGCGTGTTCAGCCAGAGTACGTGTGGGCTGCTTCACCCGCTCCACTTGGACTTTTAGCGGTTTATTCAGTCAATATGATAAAGTTGTGACGTACCACTCCTTCACTAAACATACGCCACCATTATTGTCCGTAGAAAGCGCTTTTCGTGCCCCAAAGTCGGCGTTGGAGCGAAGGGAGGAGGACTCCGTTAGTTGACAGAAGTTCACCCGGAAGCGTAGCGGAAGTAGAAAGAAAATAAAACTCATGTGCGCGTGGCTGTGGAGTGTCAGGTTTATTTTGAAGCCTTTATCTGGAACAGGACTCATGGACAGGTAGTGTCTTGTCGTCGTGGGAGTGGGTAAAGGAAGAAAAAGTCTCAGACGCCGCGGATGCAGAATAGGGACGCTAGCTGGGACATTGTTGGGGAGTTGTTTGAAATATTGAGTTGGAGGACAGCGGCGAGGTTGAATCACAGCGCCTCATGTCACAGCACATGATGAGGCACGCTGTCTCAATGAAGACTTCGTGCACAGACCTATTGTTGTGTTAAACCACTTGCAAATCAGAATTGCCAATGGTTACTAAACTGTGCCTCAGATATACCAAGTTTTTATCATAGTATATTTCTGATATTCTAAACGATATACCTTTACCGTCGCAGAGCGTAAAGTCGAGCCCCTGCTTCCATTGTCGGACGCAGTTAAGCCCGGTCACGTCTGACGCTCGGTCTTGGCTGTTGTTGTGGCCTCTTTCATCATGTACAGCAACAGCATCACTTATATAAGGCATTAAAGAATAGGTTAACAGTTTAAGGAGGCCATCTGTCGATTTACAAAGTGATAAAACACACAAGACCGGGTAGGACTAGGAGCAAACGACCGCAAAGTGATCGGGCAGCAGCGTTAGCAGCAGCCGGATGCGCCTGTCCGATTTGGGTTAAGCTTAGATCAAATGTGTGTTCTGCAAAAGACTATAGAAAAATGCTTTAGGCCAGTGTTTTGACCTGGTCTGTGTGGGTTTGGCCGAGTACAAGGGTCAAATGTTGTCCGTGGAAGCGGGCGCAGCACTCGCATGTTTTTACTGTAAAAGCGTGCAAAGTCAAAGTGTTTGTGGGTGGGGGTGTTGTTCGGTCGCACCAGAGCGGGCCATGGAGCTTTGACGGTCGAGATAAAGCTTGGTATGACGTGCCACAGCCTGAGGAGCGCTCCGTAAAACAGAGCTCAGACACAATGGCGAGCTCTTCTCCGCGGTTCCCCAACTCCATGCGCACTTTGGAGAGAATTTGAGCAAAAAACCCTACCGCCTCCCATCGTCCCTTTCGGTCGCTCGCCCCATGTTCGCATTATCAATCAAGGAGACGCACCCTGTGCGTCGATTGTGTTTGTTGCGACTGAAGTCCCCGTTTGGGGCTCATTGTGTCAGTCTGGTTTTGGTCAAAGTTGTGTGAAATGCAGCGCGATGGGTGAAAGCCATACAAGCGGCTCTTCTCACAGCGCGGGGCGGGCTCAGTGCGCTCTTGTGCTCTGCTGCTGCTGGCTCTTGGACACGCAGTCGCTCATACTGAGCCTTCGACAAAATCCTAACAAATGAAACGAGCGTTTGTGTAAAGAACTAGTTCACCACCGCAACACATTCCCCAGCTTTACGTGGGACATGGAAGTGACCGAGCTGCAGGCTGCACGAACATCCGCGAGTGGATCCGCACCGCGGAGGGACAGAGCACAAGCAGTAATTTACCACCACAGCGGTCAAACTGCGACATCTGTGTGAGCGTGTTTCACGTGACACGCTCGCCATACAATTAATACAGTGGTTGAGATCATAAACTGTAACATAGGCATTAAGTTCATTTTTGATTTTGAATTTATGGTCCGTTATCTGCATTGAACTAAAAATGATAATAATGTAAAACGCAGGTAGTGGTGTGCCCCACTGAACCACATGCACCCTGGGTATATTGCCTCAAGCTAAGGAGAGTCTACTTTTTAGTCTAAAATGGGACAAAATTCACTATATTTTTTACAGAAAATAAACTTTTGAAAGCTTAATAACAGGTTGCAATATGTAAGCATTTGATGCAGGAAAATATTAGGAATTGTAATATATTTACCAGATACACAGCTGTAGAAAGCCATATGATGTAATCTGAAGCAGTATAAAACAGAGAATGAATACCCAAATCAGGCTACTTTTGATTATTCATGTATTATTTGGATTATTTTATAGCATACTGAATAATTTAGGACGATAAGAAAAAAACAATTCTAGAAAAAGTCACCATTCACCTTTTTAAAATGTGTCATTGATAGCCCTTAGTGTCAAAATGTTGCTTATGTTCAAATGTGCACCACAGGCTGATACCTCCATGGCCATGGACACGGACAGTAACGCAGATGAGGCAGACGAGAGCCGCGATGGACAGGATGGACACTTCTCTGCGGTGGTCTCTGTCGCCTCCACCCCAGTGCACTGCCCCCCTGAGCGCGCTGTGTCTGCCCCCTGCTCTCCCTCTGGCTCACGTCCTGTCCCGGGACACGGCTCGGTTTTGGACGCGGTCACTTTCCAGAAGGGTGGCGTGAGGCCCAGCTCCTTGCCCCCCTCCAGCCCCAGGGCCCTCGCACACAATGACTGGGTTTATGATGCAACTGTCTGTTCAGTGGAGCGCCAGCACCCAGGAATGCACAAAGACAAAGGTATTCACACTACGAGATGGAGTTTCATCCACCACCATTGTACTCAACTACAAGAGTGCTACATTAGTTAGAATATAGAATAGAACACTGTAATTCAACAACAGATGAGTTATGAGTTATTTGAGTCATTTGTATTCATATTTATGAATTTTATGAGTTTAATTAGTTTGGATGTGATTTCTGGCACAATCATCTACATTTGATTAAATTATATAAATATAACTATCTAATTAATTACCAAAGAATTACCTAATTATTCCTTCAATCATATTCCATCGTATACATTTGATGTAGGATTGTGCCACCTCTTTCAGTACATTCTTACCAAATACATAATAATATGATTTTATGCGCCACAGTTGCTGACAGAAGTACCCAAACAAACATCACAAAATAATTTATTGAGAGCTATGGAGTATGTCAGTGCATAATGGAATTGGTTGGTTTTGTTGTGCTGCAGTGATCACAAAACCAGCGACGCCGTCTATAATGAGCAGCGCTTTGAAAGTGAAGAGAGAAGAAGGCAGCAAGACTCAGGAAGGAGCAGTGACGTTGGACCAGTTGGTGCCGGACTACGCGGCCCGGCCGGTACGCCTCAGCCTCTGCTCTGGATGTTTCATGGCGCTTTGATCTCGCCTGGACAGCATGTTTTATTTGTGTGTTTGTGTTTCAGCATCAGGAAGAGCTCAGAAATGTATCCAATGGACGACCCCAGACGCTCCCTCTGCCTACAGAAAATGGTAAGTTTGTATTTGTTCTTCCATTCCACTCTCTTCATTAGAATTGTACTTTACTTGTGTCCTTGAAGGTAAAAGGAAAAAGCAAGTCTTAACACTTTATACAGTTTCAGTCATGAATGTTGTGTGTTTTGTTATAGTTTGACTTGCTTGCTGATTAGCTTCCTTTGAATAATCCAAATGCAAATTTCATAATATTTAGATCTCTATATGTACTTTTTTGGGTAACCTCTGCGTTAACCTAGAGCCATAATCTAGTATCCCCCTCACACAGGGATAATTGCTCTAACTAAACAGGTTCAGGAAAAAAAACAATGTATTGATCAATTGTCCGTTATGGTAGTTTTATTTTGTAATAGCACATAATTGTATATTGTATTAATCCAGTAAGGCAAACTGATGATCAAATAAAAAAGAATAAAAAATAAAAAAAATACAAATAAATAAGTGTACAGCAGTCAACAGGCACAAAAAAGTGCCCTTTTCCTCAACAACAAAATATTTAGGGCAACATTTCTTTCATGGACCTTATGATGATTTAAATTGAATTAAAATTGATCTTGCATGCATTATCACATACGTTGTTTTAGTTAGTGTCAGATTTAGTGTTGTCAGTTTGGGTTGAGTAGTTTTGTTTAGAATAGCTCCATGTGGCCCCTCTAACGGGATAACGCACTAAACCTGAAGGAGTCAACTAATGACAGCTGTAGTTTTGGCCTTTTCTGTGCACCGTTGCCCTAAGGCTTGGTTGTGTAAGATGTTTTAAATGCTTCACGAGCCTGTCTTACAAGCCTCCTGCTTCTCCTCTGTTGTTTTACCTACTTTTTACTACAAACGTACGTGTTGATAAGTCAACACACTGTTTGAGCTTGAGGAAAAAGGGATGGAGATTCACTGTTGTACTTTGTATACTTAATATTTCATTGGAGAATTAGCTATTGGGGTTAAGCGTGCCATACTTGCAGATACGTTAAAAAAAAAACAGCTTCACAAAGGCCTAAATGGACAAAAAAAACAAAAAACTTTTTGTCCAGTTGACGGAATTGAATTGTTCTTTTACTATGTTTATTGATTGTTGCGATAATAGAGGAAACATTAGATATGTTTTTCTTGAAGCGTAAATGTATCAAAATTGGGCGGCAAGATACGTACTGAATGAATAGTGAGAAAACTGCATTGTTGCTGTATTGTTCCTAGTTGAACAAACACTGCTAAAAACAAAATGTACGTGTAATTGGAAGAAAATGCAACAAATATTTTTTGTTAGCCTTTCATCGGCCAGAAAAGTTTTTAGCGTTATGTTGTGCTTCAGGTCTAGTAGTAGTAGTAGTAGTAGTAGTAGAGGTAGTAATGACAGCAAAACCATAATAGATTTTTCTTTTTCATTTAACAAAACCAGACATCTTCTTACTTTACTGTAATTGTGGTCTTAGGTATACCATTAACCAAGAAAAGAGATGCAGATGCTCTCTCAGTGGCAGACGAAAGTCATCTAAATGGTGGGAGCAGTGAAGATGTGTAAGTATCGGACTAAATCAAATCTTCCACACATGTATTTTTTATTTGTGCAATAATGAGTCATGTCTCCGTATGTTGATTTTCACCTCAAAAGCTCAGTGAAGAAGGAGACGATGAACCCAAATCTGTTGCAGTGGACCGTGGCTGATGTGGCCAGTTACTTCTCTGATGCAGGTTTCCCAGAGCAAGCAATGGCCTTTCGAACGCAGGTCAGTGTACTTCCACAAGGGGGCGTTATGTCCACACAATATATCTCTGAACTCTAGGCAGTTAATGTTCATGATCTTTTTTCATTTACATTGTGATTTAAAATGCTGTTTCATATATTCTGTTTTTATTACTTATGAAGTTATGCAAATGTTATTCAAAAGTTTTACACTCATAAATGAATATTGTTTAGTTTAATTATGCATACATAAAACACAGCTGGGCTCAGAAAGATGCACTCTCATGAGTTATGCTTATTAAGCAAAATATCTGTCCCATTTACAGGAAATTGATGGCAAGTCCCTCCTCCTAATGCAGCGCAGCGATGTATTGACTGGTTTGTCCATCCGTCTGGGTCCTGCCCTCAAAATCTACGAGCGCCACGTAAAGGTGCTACAGAGGACACACTTCCTGGAGTTCGATGACCTTTGATTCCCATTGGCACTTTCCATAAAGACTAATGCTGCATCGTTCATATGCATGCAGTGGCTCTGCTCTCTTTCATATGCAGCACATGTCGACAGAGTGCGGAGATCTTCCACTGTGAGAATGACCATAACAAGACCGCCATCCTACCTCTCATTATGGCCTTTGCTATTCACATTGTTTTCATTTCACCCATGTGGCTGTGCGTGCATTGCTTAGAGAACAGAACTGTTTTATTCTTAAAGAATAAAATATGGATCTCACAGCCAAAAGGGGATAGAGTTTTGCACGTAGTGGACCGTAGGGCTCACAGACTCAGAGAGACAGCCCTCAGGTCAGGGTCAACCATAAAGTTCATTGTTTGTGTTGGTGTGTTGATATTTCTGTATTCTCAAATCTTCGTGGTACTTCTCAGCCCAAACCAGAAACATAGTTGTTTGGTCCTCACCTTTAAATAAAATCAGAGGAGCTCTGAGTCAGACTGACCATACAGCATGCCCATTAGTGTTGGCCGCTCTGCTGTCACTTTTACCACCTATAGTTACTGATGGTGGATTGTTTTCTCTAATGTCGAGATATAACCAATATAATGCTTATTTCGCTACCTGCTGGCAAGGCAATATGTTTATCCTTGTTCTCATTTAAAATGACTGTAGTCTTAATAAAGTTTCATTTTGGCCAGGAAACATTTGCTTTCATATCGTCTCTCAATTATTGAGAAATATAATCTAATATAGGAATGCAATTGTAATTTATTGTTTTGAAATGAATCCGGCTGCTCAGGACTTGTTTACTGGGCAGACGTGTTGATCAAATGCAATACAAATTTATATTGTCATGTGTCTTTTTGTGGTCTATCTAATCTACTTAAAATATTACATTCCACTTTGTACAGTCCATGTTGTCTAGTGTAATTTTCATTTTTATCTGTAACATGAAGTGACCAAGTCAAGTCACAAATAAAGTTCATGCCTCTGTTTAGTCCTTTGTTTTTATTTTGACACTAACATACTGTATGTACTCCCAAAGCAACACACAATTTGAAAAAAAACAAACAACACATGTAAACAGATTGATTTCCTCTGTTATATCAATGATAATTTAATATTGATAACCAAGCAGAGGAAAATGCTTGGTTAAGGCCTTTCTGAAACAGTATTAAGTGTATCCATAATTGGGGAAAAGGCAAAGCTGAAAACAGCAATACATTTAAAATCCAAGACTAATTTGACGACCACAGAGTGAAGGTCATTCTGATCATCATTCACACAGGGCCACACATGTCAGCTCCAGGCTGCACACCATTTCAATAATGCATTTCAGGAGCCTGCTTTTTCAGCTCTGAAGAGATTTTTAGATTGCACAGAATATGGTCCTATAAACAGACAACAATATCTAATTTTGAAAAGAACAAGAAATACAGTCTAGATACCTCTGTCCTTTGGTTTTGTAATTTACAATTACAAGGATCAATTCAACATTCAGTCTTTTTGGCAGTCTAGCCTAAAAAAGGTGATTGTTGGTTTGATGCCCAGCCCATGTCTGTTCATATGGAGCTAACATGTTCTCCCTGTGTTATGATTTTCCCTGATGTTTCAGTTTCCCCATGAATCTAAACCTTAAACATGCACAAAATGTGACTCCTCCAGTTGACCAATATGCTGGCTCTGAAGATCTCGAGAGAGTTTCCTGGGTACTGCACCGCAGTGACCCAGTGCTCTTGACAGGTTTCCTTAGTGCATCTAATCAAGACTAATCTCCTCAGGAAAGCAGTAACATGGACCAAATGTCATTTGTTGGGGCACCCACAGAACAGAATGAGATTGATTAACTGTTGCATTATCCCATGTGACTACATGGGATAATTAAAAAAAAACAAAAACATATGAGGTAGCCAAAATAAATTATTTTGCAAAGGTTGAATACTATTAGGCCTATTCATGTTCATGGGACATGTTAGAATACATTGACATGTATGCACCACTAAAACATAAATTAAGACTTTGCTCAAAATCCCATTGAAGGCCACAACCACAGCTGCGCTTCCCTTTGGCACATCTCTAAGTGGTTTAGGATCAATTTCTGCTTGACATAAAGAGGTCTATAGGCCACTATTTGTTCCTGGCTCTACAAGACGAAGGGCAGGATGGAGGAGCGCAGAGTGGGGTAATCTCTGAACTCCTTTAAGTAGCTCCTGTGTTTGCCCTTGGCCCACACGGTCATCTGGATGAACGCCACCGCAGTGAAGAAAGCCACCGGCACACATTGGGTCATCACGGCGAAGCCAATCCAAGAGCCCAGCTGCACACAACAAGTTTACACACAAAACATGACTGAACAAGCACAAATGGTTCCCCAGTAGGTGGCAGTATCACAATAACATGATCAACAATAGAAATACACTGCCAACAGTAGCCTAATGGCACAGACACAATAGGCCTTTGCACCAACCACCACTGTGTGCAGTCACTTAAGATTTACTGTAAATTACAGTTAAGGTATTTACATGTTTTCTTATGAGTAAAAGTCAGTATAAAGTTTTAGGTTGTCAAAAGTATAGAGACACTATCATGTCTATGCTACTGATTAATAAAATTATTAATTTCTTTATTTGTTTGTAGACAGCATGAATGTGGTTACCTCATAGGTGTAGTTTGGACAAGAGACCAGGGCAAAAATCCAGGTGAAAGGATTCTTTGTCGGGTAAGGAATTTTCTTAACCTTTGACCCTATGGAAGAGTATATCAATAATGCACTCAGTTAAACAGCAGTATTCTAGTTACTGTACAAACATGAAACATTTCTAATATGGATAATTTTAATTCTGGTTTACCTTGGCATTTGAGGTTCCGGAGAGCAACATGGATTGAAAAGTTCCCCAATTGACAAAACTGTTAAAAGAAGAAAATTACATATATTACACAAGGCAAGTGTATTTTGAAAATATGGGCAAAGATTTATAAATATAATCTCATTCTTACCAGGAAAATATAAAAAGCTGTATTCACCTGTTGCTGACCATAATCTAAGAGGAAAAAATTAAGAAACAAAGATAAAAGAGCAGAAAAAATGTGAGTCTTATTGTGTCCATTGAGATGAGCACTCACAGGGTGGAGTGTAGAGTGGATGGTTTATGTAGTATGCCATCCAAGCTGCAGAGCACCAGTAATAACCACAGTTCTGGAAGAAACAGTGTTGAGAAATGAAAAAAAAACAAATAAACATACAACAAAAAATGATAGAAATGTTATTACTGTATTATGCACACTCACTTTGAATATGTTTCTGAGTGGCATGGTCCCGTGTGAGATGCGATGGACAAAGAGCGTCTCCAGAATGCGCTTGATGTAGTGGAAAGAGTGACACATACAGGCCAAACTAGGGTATAACACATTCAGACCAACATTAAAGCAAAAAGTATACATCAAGGAAAAGGATTGTATCAAAACAAACAAACACAAAAAAAAAACAACAAGTCACTCACTGTACAACCCAATGCTTGCTGCTGGTGAAGTCATATTTGGGTGAATATATGAAAGGGAGGCGGAAGTAGAACATGAGATAGATGATGAGCGGGCCTGCACACTCTGTCAAAAATACCTACAGCATGCAGACAAAACACAGGATCAGAGTAAAGTTTACCTATGGAGATGATGTTTTTGGATAGGTAAGAACTCAGAAAATCCATTGTGTAAGAAGAGGCCATGCAGATCACTGTCTCCCAAAACAGCCAATACAGAAATAAAACAAAAAAACAACAGTATTGTATTGTACATTACATAACATGCTATAAAAGGAGACTATACGGAGCTTGTAATCGCAGATTTCCAAATGATATGATCAAGTGCAACAGCTGCCGGTGTGAGTGATCTCTGAATCAGCAGCTCACAGAAGAGGCGCAGTGCTTTACACTGGGACAGGGGGCAGTGCTAGGGGCAGTGGCACAGGGCAAGTAAGGAGGTGATCAAGAGGATAAACACCCACCAAAAATTAGGCCATGAGATTATGTGTCCCAGAGCAGAGCATATTCAGAGCAGCAGTCAGTGAGAGGAAAACAAACCACATCAAATTGACTTGATCTCTTTCCAGGAGCAGGTATTTATATGAGATATGATCAGAGTCTATTTCAAATTCACTGAGGCCCATCTATGTCATTTTATGATGTGCCTTTGATGAAGTAACATCCCATGTCACTGACTGGTCAAGTCCTTGGGCATCTGACGTGTCAATAATGTCATACTCAGTTTATATTTGTAAAATTACATAAAGACAGACAATTGTGGTAGAAGTAGTAAAAAATATGAAATCAATTAATCAAATCTAAAGTGCAAATTGATTTGTTTGGAAGAAAATTTATTTTTATTTTCCCCACTTTCTTGCATTAGAAATTGCATAAAAAATGCAAGAAAGGCTGCTCATTGCAGTCACAGGGACCAAAGTTTAGCACAGGGCCATGCAGCACTGACTGTTCTGAAATCAGTGACATCAAATTAAATGTTGGGGCTGCATGTTTAATGCAATCATTTGTTTTATCTCGTTCATAAAAGATTTCCCCCAATGGCCAATTTGTTCAACAAAATCAATGAATACAATCTTATTAGTTTTGACCATTTTCTGTAGTTTGCAGAGCATTTTTAGAGGAGAGGGGAAAAAAACAAAAACAAAAATCAAATCAAAAATTGTGGTGTGCAGGTGTGTGAGAACTTACAGTGCCCCATGTGACCTGTGGTCCTAGATCACTGAAGTAGAAGCTGGCGGTGGTTCCCACAGGAAGTGTCTGGAGAACATCTTCATCTCGAAGACACTTGCCCTCTGAGGAACAACAAGACCTAATGCATCACCGTATAAATACTGTACATATGAAAGCTTAAACTACTACTAAAATGTAATAACAATGAATCTGTTTTTAAGAATAAGATAAACATACTTGGATCCAGTCGTAGGGACTGTCTAGCTGGGTACCACTTTGGATCTGTATGGGTTAAGAGGAAAAGCTTTGAGAAAAACAGAACATAGTATAGTGATCTATATAGAGAGGTTTTCTCACTTGACTTTTGAAACAAAGCTTTGATGTCCAAAATAGTGGCAGTTGGCTCCACCTACAAACAAGCATACCATTCATAAAAGCATGAGTCTCCTTTATGACATAGGTCATTCAAAGGTATTTTGGCCTAAAACACAAGCAGGTGTTGTGCTTTTGTTAAGTCCTTGTTTCATTTACAGTAAACTCATAATTAGTGTGAACATGCACATTCACGCTAATTATGAGTTTACTGTGCGGCTGCCTGTTCTGTGGCTGGACCAGGAGATTCCTGACAGATGAAAAGGGATTTCTCACCTCCTAACAGCCTCATTCAGCCAATACAAAACCTAAATGATAATGGCCAGACCTCTCATAGAGAAGATCATTATCTACAAAATATCAGTTTATGATAATTGGGAGATTTGTAGTCCATGCAAATCTATCTGCTGTGACTGCAGTGTGAAGTGCTCCTACTCAGATTATATTTAGTGGCCGTTTCATGTCAAGAAACTTATGGACAGTGTTAAACTGTAGAGATTGATATTTTTAGATGTGTCTATAATGGTACTGTACGACAGCATGCATTCCTAAATGTTAAAAGTTGTCAGAAGCATAGGCTACTGGTCACTATGAAAAATAATAGTAATCTGACACTCACTTTGTCCAGTAGTAGAAGTTTCTCCTTGGTCTTAGCGTCCAAGATCTCAACTTCAAAGTACACAATCCGTTTGGCCTTTTTGGGAGCCTTCGCTTTGGGCCTTGGGGCAGACTTCTTTTCAGGTTCTGCTGTACCTACATTTTTGGCCTCTAGGGCTAGTACATCCATTTTTAATCCCAAATGCTAAAGGCCTTGTTTGAAAGAGAATGGTTCTAGCACTGAGAGTTGTCCTTTGCAGTACATACAAGGCCAACTTGAGAGGGTCTGCTGGATTCCTTAAATAGACTCTTCCCTGCAGAGGACGACAAAAAGAATGTCAATAGTGTGTTTGGTCAGTATCTGTAGCACATATGTTCAAAAGTGACTGAAGAGAGCTGTGAATATGCTCCTTACCTGAATGCCAGCTTATGCAGGGTCCATAGCCCCCCTCCATGCAGCAAAACGCACTGAAGACGAAACTGGAGAGCCCCAAGACATAATCCATAGAGCGCCATTTGCAAGGCTAAATATAAGTCTCCTGATTTGCTCTGCACGAGCGCAGTAACCTTGAGAAACTACATACACCCTACTCTGTGACAAATGCCAATGTGCTCTTTAAGACAAAGCTCCTGCCTGCTCTTGTGTATGCATGAATACAACCTGACGGGCCATTAACGGACTGATCCATGGGATGAAAGACCTTGACATGCCAACACTTTGTAGGACCCCCAACCACATGTGTCAGCTATGGCTTTGAACTCCAGCTCAAAGACACATGTTAATTACTGCACTACAAGAGTCAACAAACAATATAATCTAGTAGCATTCCTCAAACACTGTGCCAAGTGTGTGGGCGAGTTAGGAAAGTGCTGATTGTGGGAACTTCAGAGGGGCCTGTCGTCACACACGGTCATCTCATCTTTGCACATGGCCAACTGTAATTCTGTGGTCTATTAATATCCAAGAGGAGGAGTCCAACTCAGAAAGCAGTGATCTCTGGGCTGGCATTCCAGTTTTGCATTGGACCAAAACATTTTATTTTTCCGTTTTGTTATGATAGATTAATGAACAGCATGTAATTTATTTGCAAAGAATTGGGGCTTTTATGATTATACAGGTAAACTATCCAAAATAATAAGCCTACAGGCCTTTACACAGTAAGGCAATAACTATACAAATGTAATTGGCATTGCATTGTGTTTGTTTGTGCAATATATTTATTATGCAACGTCTCCGTCAAATAAATAAACAGTAAATAATATTTAGACAATCTAACAAACTATAAGGAAAAAGTTCATTTGAGACTCAAATAATAACTACTTTCAAAAAGTGCATTCTTCCATTGTTAACATACGTGTAGCACGTGCGTGTCCTTCTTACCTTCTCTATATAAAATATGATTTTATAATCTACCAAACCCACGCTTTTCACGCTGTTTGCGCTCGAGCGGCTCTCCCCGGACAAACCGGAAGTCGTCATGAGTGGGTGGAGCTGACAGCCATCAGGCGCCAGCAGCGTTTTCTTCCAGAAGTTTCTCAGCCTGGTTATACAGCTCAGCAATTCATTTGACCCACATTTCGATGTCATGTGGTCGCATCGTTGTGGTGCTTATAAGAGAAGACTATCTACACGAGGCCATCATCAGATTGTCGAAGAAAAGCTTTGTTGACAGGAGCCATCCCGTGGTCTTGCTGCAATGGCCACAGTGGCGCTGACAGCTGCGGAGCGGGTCTGATCTGCGGGTCTGAGCTGCGGGAGGACATGCTGCTGGATGGGCTGCACATAAACCATTTTTACAACTCTTTATCTTGCGTTGGACTTTATATATGAGGTGATATAACGTTAGATAAACATAACGTGCTTGTTGTGATGGGTAAAGATTACTACAAAGTGTTGGGCATAGCCAAAGGTGCTACTGAAGATGAGATCAAAAAGGCGTACAGAAAACAGGCTTTACGCTTCCACCCGGACAAAAACAAGTCACCGGGCGCAGAGGACAAATTTAAAGAGATTGCTGAAGCTTACGACGTCCTGAGTGATGCGAAGAAAAAGGAGATCTATGACCGATATGGAGAAGAAGGTAATTCCTGTTCTTCTGTCGCTAATTATGCTACTGTCAGCTGTCAGAAGTCACCTCATATCTGTATTTATCATGCTTATGTTTTCCTGCAGTCTGTTACATACATATCAACTGTTATTTTTATGGTTTGGGGGCCAGACAATGCAGGGGCGTGAACACAAAAGAAGTAGCCAGTAGAAGCTACTGGAAATAACTGGGACTTGCATGTACTCTCCACCTAGCTGTCTGTGCAAGTATTCTTCTCAACCATGCATCATTTAGACTTCTGGCCCAAATAGTCTTAAAAGCAATCGCGCAATTTCATAATAATGTCCAAACTCACTCCATCACTCCTTGTGATGCTTGTCAGTTAGGATGCACAAAAGTATATACATGCATCATTGGTTTGCCTGTACATTGAACGTTTATGTACAACATTGCATTGATATAAAATAGTTTGCACTTGAAATTTAACTTTATGAATGCTTGCTTCACATTGCAGGGCTCAAGGGAAATGCTGGCACTGGAGGTGGTGCCCACAGTGGTCCGAGCTTCAATTATACCTTCCACGGGGATCCTCATGCAATGTTTGCGGAGTTCTTCGGTGGTCACAGCCCATTTGATCAATTCTTTGCGCAAAATGGGGAGGAAGATATGGATATCCATGACCCCTTTTCGGCTTTCGGGATGGGAGGCATGGGCGGTTTTCATAGATCATTCAAAGCTCATCCTGGAAGTCATCGCAGAGCACAGGAGAAAAAGAAGGACCCTCCAGTTGTGCACGAGCTGAATGTAAGCCTAGAGGAGGTCTACTCGGGCTGCACCAAAAAAATGAAAATTTCAAGGAAGAGACTGAACCCTGACGGCTGCACTATGCGGAACGAAGATAAGATTTTGACAGTGGACATTAAACGGGGCTGGAAAGAAGGGACAAAAATCACTTTTCCAAAAGAGGGAGATGAAACCCCCACTAACATTCCTGCAGATATTGTGTTTGTGGTTAAAGATAGGCCTCATCCAGTGTTCACAAGAGATGGCTCTGATATTATATACCCTGCTAAAATATCCCTAAGAGAAGTAAGTACAAATATTTTCAATTATAACTACTAAAGTTGTTAATATAAAACTAAATGGTCTTTTCTTGAATCTTCCAGGCCTTGTGTGGCTGTACAGTTAATGCTCCAACACTAGATGGCCGGACCATCACAGTCACCTCCAGAGATGTGGTCAAACCAGGCACCAAGAAGCGCATTATGGGAGAGGGTCTTCCACTCTCAAAGTCCCCAGACAAAAGGGGAGACATGATTTTGGATTTTTCTGTGAAATTTCCAGACAAACTGGGCCAAAGCACTCGTGAAGCACTCAGGCAGATTCTTCCACCATGACTTCAGTCCCAGACACTGATGCACAAACACATTTCCACGTTTCTTTTGCCTAAAGTTGAGGCTTGAGTGGGTAAAAGCTTTGCGCGCATGCTGTTGAAAGGTCCTCATTCTTGGATTGGTTAAAAGACTTAGATCTTAGATTAACCACAAATGTTTAACACTATTAACATCTACCTCAAGATTCCTGAAATATTGTGCAAGTTACCTATAAGTAGGCTATGGTTTGGGTGGAGAAAAATACAGTCTGCTAAAGGTCTTGACTGAAATGCAGAATCAAGTTTTACCAAGTAACCAAGGATTTGAGCAATCTGGAATTTTTCACAGCAAGAGCTGCCAGCAAATTGTGCACAGTACCTCAGGTGAAGGGCTTCTATCTAGCTCTGTCTTCATCACAGGGCACAGCTGTGCAGTTTTTCAACCAGATCAGTGGGACTTGGTCCAAACTAATCTGACTCCAATATTCACCTGCACTACAGGTCTGTGACAGATGCCATCTGTTGGTTGGCTTTAGTTTTGCAGCTGCTATTGTAATAGTTTCTGTGGAACAACACAAAAATGGACACTAAAAAGTATGACTTTTTAACATGAACTGGACAATTATGCACCTTCCATGTACGTCTTAAAATTCCACAATTTTATGTTTTGTGTTTTTTTTTACCCTATCATTTTAGTGGTACTATGAATAGGGAAACTTTGTGCCAAATTTCCTCCACTCATTTGTGTATCTCGTCTAATAATATTGGAAGCATGTAATTGGTTTTTAAGTAGATAACTTATAAACTCTTTAACTTAAACACTTAATATTATTTTGAGGGTGTAAGTGTAGTCAAAACGTATATGGGAATGTTATAACTGGAAAAGTATAACATGTGAACAGTATCCAGTCATTTAATGTGACTGTTTTTTATTTGTTCGTTTGAACATTACAAGCACACAACCTGTTTTGATTGTTGCTTCTATAGGAGTGCAATTTACAACATGTTGTGAAACTACAACATAAATGTAATGTTTAACCTTTTTGTTTTTAAAAAGGTATTTTAACAATTTCCTGATTAAAAGGAAAAAAAGGTGCAAGCCTTATTTGATTTCACATGCTTGTGTTTAATTTCTGAACATTTCTCAGGTCTAAATTTTGATTTGAATTAGGTGGGGTACAAATTTGTAGTAATGTTTGTTTCTTATGCTGTGTGTCTGTTTATGTGTCCATATTAAACATGCAACCACATCAACCTGTCAGAGCTTTTTTTCTCTTTTGGTATAGTAGTATAGTAATGGTTAATTTGAGCTATATCATAATATTGTACAGACTCTTAGGGGCTAGATAGACCAATTCAAGCCAGTTTGTTTTGCAGTTTCCACGTGTAGCCACTAGGGTGCAGAATAATCTCATTATATAGGGGACTTCCAGAATTCACTAGCGCCCTCTTGTGTTCAAGTTGCGATTAGACATGTATAAACTTTAAGGTAAAATTAGCGCTATTATTTTCAATCGTTATTTATACATTTAAATAAAATAGAGTATGAAATGTTGTATTTTCATTATTTTATAATTATAATTGATTAGTAATATTTTCAGGCTTATGAATACATTCAGATATTTGAATAATATTGGAACATTATAATAATCACAAAGAATAAGAACAACACAATAATCCGCTTACATATTTTGCAATGATAAGTGTGGTAATAAGGCTACTAAACATTTATTTTAGTTAATACATTGTTTTACGGACAAGGAACGCACCATTGTTACACACCCACCCTCGCTCTGACAGAAAGCTAATCTGCAGCAGCGGCATACCTCCACACACGCGCCTTACCTTACAGAGCTAAACCGAGGCAGTCCATCACCAACGTAGACCGAATTACAAGCCAATTTCTCCCTCCTATAATTATAATTTCATTGACATCTGACAGCGGGAAACCAAAGCTAAGAGATAACGCTAAAACTCTGGTAAGACTGTGTCTGGCCTGTCCTGTTTACTCGCTTTTAGCAACAGTGAGGGCAGCTAACTAATCTCAGCTATTTTACTCACATTAGAAACCGAAAAGCCATCTAAATCTAAATCGGGGATCAGCTGAGATTTATTTAGCTTCCCAACAGAGCAGCGATGTAATTATTTCGTGTGGACATAAGGGGTTTTATTGTTAAGAACTGAAATATGATGCATGTTTTGTAACAAGAGCTAGCAGCTAACATTAGCATCATATGTTCAGAAAGTGGATGTGATGAGGCGCCTTAGAATCCAGCAATCATTTTTATTGCTTGTATGACATTTGTTAGTTTTATGCAGCGTTCCTTCATATTAAAATGTAAAAATTTTCCCTGTATAATGTTATTATAATTTTTTGTTGTGTCTTTTACAGGTAAATTCGCAATAATTTGGGCTGCTGGACTAGAGCGATCCAGCAATGTGAGCTGTTGTAATGAATGGATTTGTTGAACACTGTGCCTGGTTAAGCAACCCCATAAGCTCTTTGTTAGTATTGTTGTTCTCCATATTATCCAGCACCTGTAGCTGGTTTAAAACCACATAATGCCCCTGGGTATTGGAAGGAGGAAGAAGGCCTCTTTGGTGGATAATGAAGAAGCCGAGCCCATTCGTGGGGGCCTGAACGTGCCAGGGATGGATGGATTAGACGGGGGTGGAGGCTGTGGAGAAGGGGCCACCTCTGAGGGTCTGCCCCCACCCCCCAGCAGCATGAGACCCAGACTCATCTTCCACACCCAGCTCGCTCACGGCAGCCCCACTGGGCGCATTGAAGGCTTTAGCAATGTACGGGAGCTGTATGCCAAGATAGGAGACGCTTTTGGGATTCCACCATCAGAGGTTAGTCATTTTTTCTTACATTTGATATCAGATTAATTGATTGGTGTAAATGTCTTCAATTGTGTATGTGTCTCTCCGCAGATTATGTTTTGCACGCTGAACACTCACAAAGTAGATATGGACAAACTGTTAGGAGGACAGATTGGGCTGGAGGACTTTATATTTGCTCATATAAAAGGTCAGAAAAAAGAAATCATTGTTTATAAAGGAGAAGACGCCCTGGGACTGACAATCACTGACAATGGAGCTGGCTATGCTTTCATTAAGGTAAACATAAGGTTATTCAAAGCAAAGGGGTTCATGTTTCAAAGGCTTCATGTTGTTCATATTGTTTTGTAACTCCAGAGAATACGTGAGGGCAGTGTCATACACCAGATTCAGGTCATAAATGTGGGTGACATGATTGAGTCCATCAACGGCCATCGTCTGATTGGGTGCCGACATTATGAAGTTGCCAAAATGTTAAAAGAACTGCCGAAAGGGAAAGAGTTTACCATCAGGCTGATTGAGCCACTTAAAGCTTTTGGTAGGTACAAATTTTAATATATCTGATCTGTTCAACTTGATTTTATAATTTCTAAAAATGAAATATTTCCATCCAGATATGATCAGCCAGAGATCGGGAGGGTCTCGATCGGCATCAGGGATTCAGCTGGGCACCGGTCGAGGAACCCTGCGACTGCGGTCAAAGGGTCCTGCTACAGTGGAGGAACTAGTGAGTGACCCTTTAAGTAATAGAATAAAGAAATAAGTACAACAATGCTTTATGTGACTTGATAAATGAAAGCAATGCAAGCAATAATGACAACATTTAAACAATTTCCATCTTGTTCTTAGGCAGATAACAAAGAATTAATCTAAACATTATGCAAAGAAACAACACTGTATATAATTTATTTGTTATATTGTTTTGCAAAAGATATAATACTAAAATATGTTACCTTACCACTATCATTGACAGCCATCTGCATTTGAGGAAAAAGCCATTGAGAAAGTAGATGACTTACTGGAGAGCTACATGGGCATCAGAGACAGCGAGTTGGGTAAGTGCGTGCTTGTACTGATGCCAGAATTGAATGTTGCACCCGCTACATAATGTGCTTGTGCTCTGCGTGTTCACAGCGGCAACCATGGTGGAGCTGGGAAAGGACAAAAAGAACCCTGATGAGTTTGCAGAGGCTTTAGATGAAACCCTGGGAGACTTCGCGTTCCCAGATGAGTTTGTTTTCGACGTGTGGGGGGCCATCGGTGATGCCAAGGTTGGACGAGTTTAACCTCATTGGAGCAACATCTGTCCACTACATTCAACACTACTAAGACTCCACCTCTGTTAGTTTTTATGCTATGTTTACCTATTATTTTATTTAGAGTATATGATTTTGTAAGTTTTATTCGGAGGAGAGTGTTACTGTGATGACTTCTAGATGTTTTTATTTGTCTTCCAGAATTGTCACAAATCTAATGGCAAATTGAGATTAATCTTTGACCAACCTGCACGTAATTGTTTGCATTATTGTTGAAACCGCTAGCAGGGACACATAAAGATGGATAGGAAAATAACATCGGAGAAGTTAAACAAAATGGCTAACTCAGTTACATTTTAGTTTGAGAAGAAAATCTGATATTTTTAACATCACATTGTGTAGCACTTTGCTGAAAAACAAAAGTGAATGGGATAGCACTGTACCTTGGTGGATAGCAAACGGCATCTGCCCCAACCTCCTCAATATACAGTGACGTTGTTCCATGCATGTGCTGGTATATTTTGTCATTATTAGTTTATGCTGTTTTTAATGTTATATGTGGTTGCACTGGGATCATAGCGGGCTATTGAAGATGAGACGATGTCAAGTCTACAGTGCATTGCTGTAAAGGCAGGAGCACATTCCCATAGATTTGAAAGTGTTAACGGGAATCAGTGTTAGTTTTCTGAAGGTCAGAAAGAAAGGAGTAGTGTGTTACAATGTCCGTGTTTTAAAGGTCATTTATATGAAGCAATGTGTTTATTTTTAAAACTGTGTTGAAAGAACGCAGATGTTTTTAGAGCATTTGAGTGAGCAGTATTAAAGGATGCCAAGTTTAAGAATGGGAGTATTGTGCAAAACAGTCTAAATTCAAAATGCCTTTTGTCACATTTTTAAATTTTGTCCAAAGTATGCATCGTGGTGCATGACACTGTTACGAGGTCAGATTGATGTCAATCTTCCTCCATTATGAGTCATGGTGACTTTCCTCCATAAAAATGTTTATGAATTCTTTATGCATCTACTATTACGTACATCTCAAAAGTATTTTGGTGTTGCCTTTTCACTACCTTCTCTGTATAGTCAGAACTTCAAAACACTATTTTGTACTACATTTTGTTTTATTTCATGGATTATGTAATGGAAATGATGCTATAACACTGTAACACTGAAGAACACATTATTTTGATGGCTTTGTATTCTACACTGTTGTCGATGTCTGGTTATAATACAATAACGGTGACATGGCAGCTCTTTGCGCCTGTTTGTTCTTTACCCCAGTACCATCTTGAAATATATATGGCATTACCCACACAGTAATATCACTTTGAGTGTCAGCGGGCATTAGCAGCAATGTAATGAGACCCATGATGCAGAACCTGATAGCACCGTTGGTCATTTTCAATAGGGTCATCTCCAGGGCCTTCACACAGTTTCCATAGACACTGAATAATCATATGAACATATGCTAAAGATTTATTCTCTCTGAAAAATGTCTGAAAAGTCTTGAGGTAAATGTGATTTTTTGAGTCCAGACGAAAAGGGGGGTGGTGACATTTACTAGAAGGAAACTTGTCCATCAAGTCTCTGTTTGTGTCTGTTTTGGTTTCTCAAAAACAATACTCAGTACTCATCACAGAGGAGCAGAGCTTCATCAGAGACAGCTCTAACCAAGAATCCCATCATTCCAAAAGCCAACAGCCATGGCATTGAGACCTCGTGCTTCTTCTCAGCCAGGGAGACTGTCCCTTTTCCAGACCCCCAAAGTGGTCTCCACTCTCAGGTCGCGGGCTGTGTCCTCTCACTCGGGCTCCATGCTGGGAGAGGAGCTGTCATGTCCAGTCTGTTGTGAAATCTTCAGGGACCCTGTGGTCCTCAAGTGCAGCCACAGCTTCTGCAGGTCTTGTCTTCAGGAGTTTTGGAACAAGAAAAAAGCCAGACGTGAGTGTCCTGTCTGCAGGAGTAAGTGCTCTCTGACTGAGCCCACTGTGAGCCTGGCCCTGAAGAACGTAGCAGACACTTTTCTAAAGGAGCAGGAACGATGTGCTGCTGTGGCCCGAACAGGAGCAAAGAAAGAGAGTGCACCTGAGGAGAAGTGTGCTGCTCATGGAGAGGTACTCAAACTCTTCTGCTTCAACGACAACGAGATTTTGTGCTGTGTTTGTCACACATCCAAAAAGCACCTTGGACACAGAGTCTGCCCTCTGGAAGAGGGAGCTCAGGATCTGAAGGTAATCCAATGGAAATTATTAGTCTGTATTGTGCTACTTTATTCTTCATAATTATGTTTTTTGTAACAACTTCTAAGATGGAGGTGGAGGTAAAAAGGTAATCTCTCCAAAGTATATGTTGGGTAATTTTGTTATGTGAAGCTCCAGATCAGAAATGACTTAAAAAGTAAATTCTCATAATTCATAAAATACATTGGGGATTTCATTTTGGCATTTAACAAATATTTTCAGTCAGAGATGAAGACTGAGCTGGTTCCTCTGAAAAAGATCCTGCGATGCCTGTATGAAGCCAAACAGGAGTGTGATGACACAACTGTGCACATGAAGGTATCAACAAACACACCAGCAGTACACACTAGGCAATAAACAAGAGCTCCCAACTAAATCAGAACAACTTGTGGAAATGTACAGAAATTAATACAGAAGGAGATTACTATTAAATACGTAGAAATGTGTTTCTTTGCTGTAGTGTAGCCCTTTTAAAAATCTAAGAACATGAACAACAAGAGTTCACAAATAATACTATAGAAAAGAAGGTGATAAAGGTACAACAGGTCAGTTACTAACTAGGAGGTTGGCAGGTCACTCTCTAATGCCCTCCATGGCTGTGCTCTTGAGCAAAACACTTTCCCTTATATATGAATGAACTGAAGTATTTGTGGACTAAGTTATGTACCTATACCTATGTAATAATGTGTGCATTGTTAGAATAGTGTGATTTAAATCCTGCTTTTGACCTTGTTGACCCGTTCTATGTCAGAACCAGACACAGGAGACAGAGAAACAGATCCGACAGGAGTTTGAGGAGCTTCGTGCTTTTCTACAGAAAGAGGAGGAGAGCCGACTATCCGCACTGCAGCAGGAGGATGAGGAGAAACAAGAGCAGATGAAGAGGAAGGCAGAGGCCATCACCAGGGACATCCTCACCTACTCTCACGCCATAATCGCCATTGAGAATGAGATGGCTGCAGGTGACGTCCACTTTCTACAGGTCAGTGAGAGACATTCTTGAGGGTTTAATAATAATTTGTCTCACACAGTATTTTTACAGACACCCAAAGTTGCTATACAATTTGTTTGTCTCATTCATTCCAGTCTTAAACATCGGCCCCTTAGTGTCTGTGCAATCCCTCAGTCGTCCACAGACTTAACTTTTACTATCGGCCTCTCAACCACCACCAATCACTCACTCACACCACATTCATACTATAGGTGAAATGTCTTTTAAAGCACACAATGACCTGCCACCTGATATCCCCAGCGATTTTCCATTCAAGTACCTACGAGGCCCAGTATTATGTCTTTTGAATTTTTAAAAGTCCTTCAGTACAGGAAAAACCCATGTGACTGAATCCCATAAATTGACCAGCTCCCGGTCATGCTGAGTGACAGGTAGATTTAACCATTTACAGAGAGGTGTGAACTTTCTGAAGCAGCAAATGGCATAACTTACCTCCTCTTTTTTGCATACTGCCTGCCCCTACTTGAGTGATTGTGGAATCCATTGTAAATCCCTTTGCGCTTATCATACTGCTGCATTGCCCTTGGACTCATTGTTAATATAAAACTATTACGGGTAATCTAAAGGCTGTTGACTTGTTAAATTTAGGTCAGATAGTTCCACCAAATGCATTCTCAGGTTGGTTTTCAAAGTTTTCTCAATCCCCCGAGATAAGACAAGACAATATTGTAAATTAAGTGAGTTTGAGCTTTTAGTTGCTAGTGGTGGCTTATGTTGTAACTGACTCAGTTAACTCAAAACTGCTCACTGATCAAATAAGAAGTGTTCTTTCATTTTTTTCTTTCAGAATTACAGCAGTACAAGAACGAGGTATACATTTTCTATTTTGAACAATACATTTTCACATTTTGGTTATTATAATTATAGTCATTACTTGTTGACTTTATAGAGCACAGCTTACTTTCAAACAACCTGAAAAAATCCCAGGTGTCCTCATTAACGTAGCCAAGCACGTCAGCTCTCTCAAGTATCACGTGTGGGAGAAGATGATGGATATGGTTGAGTACAGTAAGTATATGTTCCATTCAGTCTAAAGGGGTTATTTATTGTATTGAGCTAAAGGACAAGTCACAACTATGTTTTGACTTGGTTTTTTTTCATGTAAAACCAAAACTGACACAAATATCCGTGTGTCTTCTCTGGAACCACAAATTTACAACTGCACTATGTAACATTTTTTTGGAGGATACTTGGAAACTTGGAATTTTACACAGTGTGGCATACAGTTTTTGTCTTATCTTTGTTATATTTATTATATTACAAGAGTTATATTGCAAAAAAAAAAAAAAACAACAAAATAAAAAACTTACCTCTAAATTGGTCACTGCTTGTTTCCATGGAGCTAGAGAACTTTAATGCCATAGTGTGGAAATTCCAAATTAATCGCACATCCATGGACACAAGCAGGTGGCCCCTCCACCTGAGAAGTTACATAGTGCACCTCAAAAAGTGGCAATAAAACAAAAACAATACAAATATGATTGTGAACCATTAATTTTTTGGATCAGTTTTTCTTCCTATTATTTATGATCACCAACAGATTATACTGTTCTAAAATTAATTCTATTTTTTAAACCACTCTTAAAAATGTGATACATCAATTTTGTTTTCCTTGCAGCTCCCATCACCTTGGACCCCAACACTGCTTACTCTTGGCTGTCCCTGTCTAAAGACCTGACCAGTGTCTCCAATAGTGGCTCTGTGAAAAAGCTTCCAGATAACCCGGAGCGCTTTGGCCACTTTGTATTTGTGCTGGGCTCAGAAGGATTCACTTCAGGACGCCATGCCTGGGAGGTGGAAGTGGGCGACAAGGTGGACTGGATGCTTGGTGTGGTCAAAGAGTCTATAGATCGAAAAGGACGGATTTCAGGTTGTCCCGAAGGAGGTTTTTGGATGATCTCTTATTGTGAAGGGGAGTACTCTGCCATGACAAGACCCAGTACCCCTCTAAAATTGGACTCTCCACTGTCCCGGGTCAGAGTTCAGATGGATTACGATGCAGGAGAGGTCATGTTCTCCAACCCCATCACCATGACAACCATCTACACATTTCACGATTTTTTCACTCAAAAGATGTTTCCTTTCTTTTGCCCCGGAGCTAACATCAACGGGAAGAACCCCAAACCCCTGAAAATCTGCCCCGTCAAAGTGGCAGTGTGGAACAGTGCCACCTGGTGATACAAAAAGACATTTGCATGTTTTTATTTAGAAATTAACAGACTTCCTCTCAATGTCACATTAATTCATAGATCTATCAAACATACCATATGACCATAATCCCTCCTCTTTGACAAATAAATTACGTTTGGAGGACAAATATCAGAATTATTGTATTTTTTATTTTTGATTAAAATGTGTTACACTTAAGAGAATTGTAATTAAAATATTTTGATTACATTTGTCTTCAGTTGTTTATTAACTACAGCATTAAATCTACCAGGGGACGGTCTCGCCTTTCCAATTCAGCAGGGCTCCGCAATGCTTCTCTGTCAATGAGTTCATCACTCGGAACATTCCTTCAACACTCTCATGAGTGTCTATCTCCCCCTGGGAAATCATGAACAGGAAATACATGTAATCACTCAACAAAAGAGAGCTATACAAAAGACAATATATTTACATTGTTATAAACTTAACTCACTTATAAATGTCCAAAGGGTATTTAGTACTGTATATCTGTATTTTTTTTAACAGTAATTCATTTGATAATTAACAATAAATAAATAAGAAATATGACCTTCCAGCTTGAGAAAGAGAAAACTAGAGAAAACTATAGATCCTACCGCGAATTAATGGTATTAATGGTTATGGAATGTCTGTAAAACAACTTAAATTAATTACAGTTTTGTATTGTAAATGCTGCTGAATATAATAAAGCATAACCTTGCATGATCTAAGGACTTGCCCCAAACAAGTTAGGAATGGTCATGCTTGGATAGAAAGCTAGAATACAATACATACATGCAAAAAAACAAATCATTAGTGAAAAAAGTATGTTGACAGCTACATTAATCAAACATCAACTCAGACCTATTATATAGAGCTTACTTCAACTCTAGTCCAAATACTTGCTCTTTATCTACTCCCCACCCTTGTGTCAACACTTTGTGCCGTGGGAGTGATTGATTGAGATTCTTTTGTGATATGTTAAGTTGTGTTTAGTTGTGCTGACTCACTTCCGGTCCACCCAAGTCGGTGCGAACCCAGCCAGGGTGAAGCATCATGCAAAGGATCTCATCTTTCTGGAGCTCCACAGATGCACAAACTGACACCATATTCAGTGCTGCCTAAATACATACCATTAGAATTAAGCAGAAGATAAATTATAAATAAATGGTTGTTTGGTAGATATGCTGATTTAGGATTTCCAATTCTATTTGCCTGGCATCCAGATTAAGCCCCTCTCCAATACAAAGAGATATAATTCTGGACTTGCCAGGTTAATCTTCTATAATAATAATAAGAAGAAAACAACCCAATAGCTGCAAAAACAACAGAAATCTGCATTGTGAGCCAAACTAGACTTTACATAGGGTGACTTTCTGCACTTATGTTTGATTTTAGTCCATTTGTACAACATTTAAACAACAACCAAGACATTTGCAGGCAAGCTTATTTTAATGAATTGCATTGTTACTGGTGCCCCAAATTAAACCAGAAACCCCTACTATTAGACAGTAATTATATTGTTATTAATGATGAGAAATAGGTAAGAGGTTGAAAGAGGAACTTACCTTACTGACACGGTATGGTAGAACAGTCCATTTATTGTACGACTCTTTTGCAATTTCATTTGAACTAACAATAGTGGAGATGTTGATCACGGCTGCTTTGCGACAGGACATGCCTGGTGTCCCAGAATCCTTTGCTGCAGCACGAAGAAGAGAAATAAACTCCTGGAAATGTAAACAATGTTGAAAAAAAGTTTTAAACAAAAATACATTATGATTACTTTGGTTCTCTTACTTGAATGATAACCATAGGCCCAACTGCATTTGTGCTGAAACAGTCGTGCATCTCCTTTGGGGTGCTCTCAAAAAAGGGGCTGCGAATTGCCATGGCTGCATTGTTTATGATGACGTTCAGACCACTCTTTCCAACAACGGAGGCCACCTGTTGAGCCGCCTGCTTGATGCTCTTGGGATCAGCAGCATCTAAGGAATTCAATAAACAATACAATCTTTCATTTTAGTATATGCATAACTAACAGAAGTATACCAGTAAAAGTCTCAAAACATAATTACATACAGATAATATTGACAAGCACATGAAATGGGTATGTGCAACTACAGGTGCATTTACATTTGTCCTGATTTAGTCCCGATTTAGTACTGGTTTAGTCCCGGTTTGGTCTGGTATTTGTCCCAATTTAAGTTACAATATTGATATGGTGTGGATGTTTCAAGACACTAGAAAGATTAAGAAAAGTGTTAGTATTGAAAGACTTACCCAAACGGATAATTTTGATGATGTCTGGGTGTTTTTTGGCCAGAGCTTGCAATCCCTAACACAGAACCAGGTTTTTTAGTTAAAGTATCATAGCATTCCTTTCCTATCTCAACATTAGATCAAATATCAAGTTACCTCAGCTCTGGGTCCATCCGTGTCCCTGCAACAAGCGAACAGCACACTCAAAGGACTCTGCGTCTCCACCATCTGTTTGACCATCTCCAGACCCAGGCCTCTGTTGGCTCCTGTTATTAACACGCTGATCGGTTTAGAAGACATTTTCCTCTTCTTGCAGAGTGACTGCTCTAGACTTTGGCAGTAGTAGGTTGGCAGAGTGCAGTATTCACACTGGTTAAGCCACACCTACAGACCTCAGTTAAACTCTTGAACTCCGCCTAAAAGTGCACTTTGTTGGAGTTTGTATTTGACTACACAAAACCAATGTAAAAATATTGTCATGCACAAGTGCAACATGGTATATAAATATAGCTTAAAATTAATTATTTCTTTTGTATTTTTGTGCAGTTATCATTTCCCCAATACAATGTTCTCTTGTGCTGACGTTTTGTAGAAATGCCCATTTTTTATAAATATTTGACTGGTTTGGCTAGTTTCATAGATTTCTATAAAATGACAAAAGCATATGATACAGAAGAAAAACAGACCGTAAAGAGATACTTTATACCTTACATAAAGAAGGGGAAAATTGCCTAGCGCACCTTTAATCAAAAGATCACATTTTTTGCCATGGTAGCAAATTAATTATGTAGACAATATTTGTTCTTGCCATTCAGCACAGAAAAAAAGACACTGGGATATTATGCAAAAGATTATTTTAATGAATTATTTAAAACATGTTATATATCACTTCAATTCTCCTATAAGATAATGCCTCAGATCTACCAGGGGATGCTCTGGCCTTTATAATCCAGCAGAACTCCATTGTGCTTCTCAGTCATGGAGTTCATCACCTTCAGCATCCCCTGGACACTCTCCTGGGCGTCTATTGAGGCCTGAAGGTGAGAAAGAGAGTATATTTTTTTGCTTTGTCAATCAATCTATCTTTACTTTTCTATTATTAACTGCACTACAATCATTACATGTCGCTATTTGTCCTGGCTTAAAGCCATGTGGCAATTGTAAAAAGAACAGTTTGTGTTTAATTATTGAATCTATTACTGGTCTGATTAGTAGAGGTGACTCACATTGGCTCCGCCCATGTCTGTCCGGACCCATCCGGGGTGCAGCAGTGTGCACAAGATCTCATCCTTTTTCAGCTCAACAGCAGCACAAGTGATGAGCATGTTCAGCGCTGCCTGGAAAAAAACACAATACTGTATTAGCTTTATATAACTGTGTGTTTTGGAATATTGTTATTTGATTATTTTAGTATGATTTTAGACAGTACTATGACAGAGCATAAGGGTCACTTAAAAAAAAAAATAAAAAAGAATTATGCGGACACTATGAGAATAAAGTCATAATATTTTTACATTAAAGTCGTAGTTTTACGAGAATAAAGTTGGAAGTTTGAAAAAGTCACAATTTACAATTTGTAGTCAAAGTAAAAACATAATTTTATCCAGATTTAGGGGCTGACAATGTCAAAACGCAGAAAAGCAATTCGCCTTGTCCCAAAGAATGGCTCTTATTTGAGTTAAAAGCCTATGTACAACAGATGTAGAGCACGTCGCTGTGTACTCCTGGGCCACCAGCCAACACACCACACACATATATTCCCTTGAACTTTCTACACTTGTTTACACTTGTTTGTGGGCTTGTGAATCCGTGCGCTCAGGCAGTGGCAGCTCATGTGTATGCAGTGCTCCAGACCCTCAGACAGTATGCTGTGGCCAATTCCGCATGTACACATTTGGAGACAGAAAGAAAACAGCGCAATGGCAATAGAAATTAGGCTACATTATAATTAGTGTGTAAAACTAGGGCTAGCCTGGGCAGAGATTATCTACAGTGAGCACATCTTTGAACAGTGATTGTGTGCAAAGTACCCATAGTAGAAAAGCAAAGCTAAGCAGAGCGGAGTATGGATATCACACTGAAACTCCTCCACCTGTTTGCGGCTTGGCGCACAGCATGTGTCTTGCCCAATGAGGCCCAGGGAGCGCAACAGTTTGTGATTGACATGTATGAAATGAGAGGTGGCAGTTTAACTGCAGTGACAATCTGTCTAATAATTTACAAACATGATGTGTAAAATGTCCACCAGTCGTTTGCAGTCCGATTTGGTGTCGAGCCCTAAATCATTTAATGTCGACTTTATTTGTGGTAAAATAACTTCCTTTTTTTTGGCTACGCATTAATTCTCGTAAAATTACTACTTTAATGTCAAAATGTTACGACTTTATCCTCGTCGCTTATACTCGCCCTAACAGTCCAATACAAGTTCAAAATTGTTTCTTTTTTTCAGGTCGCAAAACTTATAAATTGTCCAGGAGTCAATTTATTACTGGATTATGAAATTTGACACAAAATATCCTCAAATGCATGACATTACAGGTGATAATGTTTTCTGCTTACAAACACCATCAATTTTACAAAAAACAGTAGTATAATTTGGTATCAAAATATTATGTGCTCATCTTGACTGTCTTACTGTGGCATAGAGGCCATTTTGCCATCTGCTGAATGATGTGCTACACTACAAGGAAAGATAAGAGAAGATTTTCAGTCCATCCATGATTAGACTACTATACCTTACTGACGCGGTATGGGAGTGTGCTAAAGTGTTCATATGACTGTGGGGTAAGTTCGATTGATCCGAGAATAGTGGACAGGTTGACCACTGCTGCTTTTCGACAAGACATCCCAGGCACCCCGCTGTTCTTTGCTGCTGCACGTAGATAAGGCAAAAACTCCTAATCAAGTGACAAAAATGTAAACATACTAGGTAAATAACAAAAAACAAAAAAAAACTGTAGTATAATCTGCTTCCCTTACTTGAATGACGCTCATGGGGCCAATCACATTAGTGTTGAAGTCTTTAGCCATTGTCTCTGGACTGGAGTTGGCTACAGTAGAATGAGTTAAGACGCCTGCATTGTTAATAACGAGGTTCAGGCCTTTTTCTCCTAGAAGTGAGCCCACCTGTTCGGCCGACTGCTTAATGCTGCTCTGGTCTGCAGTGTCTAACAAGGAAAGAAGATACATGTTTGAGAAAGAAATGTGACTATTTTTGTGTAAAAGTCTTGTCTTATGTTCAGGAATGAATAGTGAAAATGCCATATTTACTATGTTTTAATATTGCAAAATCAATTTTCCACAGATACCTATATCCCATTGTTTTTTTTTTCCACATGTACAGTAAAGAGCATGAAATGTAAAAATATATACCTACTGAGGTTAAGAAAACCATAATTATACATATTGAGTGCACTGAGTGGGTGTGTGAGGGTTGCAGATTTTTTTCATTGCTTGGATACAACAAGAGATTGCTTGCATTATGATTACATATGGTGTGTTTCTTTGAAAGATTTCATATGGCAAAGAACAGAAATGTTACCTAGCCCAATAGTGAAGCCCTCTGCCCTGATTGGCTCAGCTCTGTTTACCTATTTTAGCCAATCCTAAACTCTCAACTGAGTTGTTTCATAGGCAAATGTCACAGGCGTTTACTTAACCTTCAAACTACTTAAACTCTATTAATAATAATAATTAAAAAAAAGAAAGAAATTCCATTCTATGCATTTTAAAGCCTAAGAAAAAATTACAAAAACAAATTGTATGGCCTTTTAAAATTGTAATAAAAAGTATGCTAGTTCTGTCTAACCATAGGTTACTAAGGGGTAACACAATGAACTGTTTGTAAGTATTTGTAAAAGGAATTTGTCAGCTGCAGATTAGTCTTAGCTGAACTCTAAAAAAATAGTATTGGATAAGATTGAAAACTTACTGCTGTGTCTATGTTGAATAGCCTTAAATGCAGAACATGATCCGTCAAACCACTGTGCTTGGCTTAAGGCAATTTTTATCTTTAATATTGATCCATTCTTCCTAGTTTACAAAAAAGTATCCCAGGAAATATGTTATTCAGATATAATTAATCATATCATGAAATACTATCAAGGTAGGACATTTGCAGAAATAGTCATTTGTGCTAAATTGTCAATTGCCATGGGAACAGTCCTAATTTTTCATCATTGTGAAACTCATGGACAGAATTAGGACTTACCCATACGGATGATTTTGATGGTGTCTTTGTGCGTCTTTGCCAGAGCTTGCAAAGCCTAAAAAGCAGAATCATATCTCACAGCCAGCTATTTCAGTAATAACTGGAGCATAAAGGTGTTAATGATCAAATCTATTTTGTCTGTTTGCAATACTGGTTATACGGGCCTACAAATAACAAAAAGTATAACAGTAAGTAGATAAGCACAATGATAATATCTGCTATGGAAAAAGTTAATATTCATGAGGATTAAAGTAAATATGAGGCCTGTAGATGGCCACAGAGCGTTGCCTTTAGAACTCCACACTAGTGCAGACTGGCGCTCGAGTCCACGTTTTGACTCGAGCAGCGCTAGTTTAAAGACCCCCGTCTGGTTTACGAACTTAGTGGGCTACCGAAAGAAAGAAGGACCATATATTTATTCCACTAAAAGTCTACCCGAGCATGCACAAGTACCCAACTGACACTGCGCGCCTCAAATGCGCCAATGTGAAGTTTACCTCAGCTCTGGGTCCATCCGGGTCCCTGCAACAGGCGAACAGCACACTCACAGGACTCTCCACCATCTGTTTGACCATCTCCAGACCCAGACCTCTGTTGGCTCCTGTTATTAACACGCTGATCGGTTTAGAAGACATTTTCCTCTTCTTTGCAGCTTTGACCCACTGAACCTGACCGCGTGGAGCATCCGAGTGGAGTGGCCTAGTCTCACACCACGCCCCCTATAGGCGGAGTCCGGATCTTCACTCAAACTTAACTTCTACAATGTCATAGATTAAAACATAACTGAAAATACTAAAATCTAAAATGAGCAGTGGGTCATGTCTGCCAACAAACCTAAAACTATAGATTTTATTACCAATCAATAAATAAATTATCAATAAAGTCTCAATTTTGTATTTTTAGATCTGAAATGTAAAGAACTGGCTAATAATCCATCAAACCTGTGACCACTAGTTTATGTTGCTGTGAGCTCTAATGTAATGTGTGTGTTCTTCTGAGTGTGTGTCATGTACAGTATGTGTTCTCCTGAGAGTGTGTGTCATGTATAGTGTGTGTAATGGCTTTTATTGTTTGAGTGTATTCACTAGTTTGCCTGTACTGTTGATTATATTTTTGCACTGTTGTAAATATATTGCATAACTTTTATTGTTATATTTTAGGGTGACTTCTTCACCATCTGTCCAGGGACAGCAGATGAAAAATAGCCTTTCTGGCTAAATCTTGTACATTTACAGAAATATTCATTGATGTGCACTGTCCCTGTCAAATAAACAAAATAAATAAATAAATAAATTCTTGCAAGCATAGCACGAGTATCAATCAGATTTTGGTGTTATTTTTTTTCAGGAATGTCCTCTCTTTTCTTAGGTCTTCTGTGAACAAGCTGCTGGCCCTTTGAGTAAATATACGTATGTACACTGTGCACTTTTCTGCCAACAAAAAAGACTCAATTACAACCAGAATATATTTTATTGGTGAATATAAATGCATTGTTACATGGAAGACACTTTTCAGTTAATTTACCAGTTTATGGTCTGGCCTTTATAATCTATGCTTCTCAGATATGAGAGTTTATTACCTGCAGCACCCCCTGGATACTGTCCTCACAGCCTATATGGGCCTAAAGGTGAAAGAATAATGTTCTTCAAGAGTAATGTTAGAAAATCTGTTTCCCAACACATATTAAATTTATACTTTCACCTCACCAGATACAATAGTCAAGTTTAACTAGTTGGTGGCTGTTTAGTTTCTCCAATGTAACACTGGGGTAGACCACATTGCTTTGTTTGTGGTTCGGGATTTTGTCCTTTGGGTGAACCACTTTCTGTCTTAAAGTATTTGTAGATTTGAATCAAACCAGAATCTCAAACTGTCTGAATCTGATTCTACACTCCAGCTGTGTAAGGATTAGTTACATCTTTCCTTCTAGGTTCAGATTGCCTGTTGTCCTGTTTTTTTTAGCTCTCTTAGATCTATTGAAGGCCCACTTTGGATATCCACAAGCAGAGAGGGCTTTCTCCTTGTGTTAACGCTGAGTTTGTGCTGCAATGGATGGTGTGAATCAAACAGCAGGTATTGGTCAATGTGCGTTGGTTTTCTAAAGACTTCTGCCTGGAGACACTGGTCCTCTCCTGTAGTTACTGCACAATCTAAGAAGGCCAGTTTGTTCTCCTTGGCCTCTTCCCGTGTGAACTTGATGTTTGGATCCACAGCATTAATATGTGCAGTAAAGGGTTCCAGATATTGAATTTTGATTTTAGTCCAGGTGTCATCCACATATCGATACCAAGGTATGGGTGGAGTGCCTGGAAATGAGGCCAATGCCTCCTGTTCATATTGTTCCACATATAAGTTAGCCATAATAGGAGAGACCTGTAAAAGTTTCCTCTGAACTGGAAATATGTTGTATTTAAACACATTTCCAGCAGCTGACAGTTTAGTATCCAGGAGTAGCTTAGTATCCTGTAGTAGTCTCCTCTTTGCTGCCACCACTGCTTTTGATGTGGGGATACAAGTGAAAAGAGACGTCACATTAAATGAAACCATTGTCTCAACCAAATCGAAATGGAGATGCTTTACTTTGCTAACAAATTCTCCTATGTTCTCAATATGGTGCTCAGTCTTGCCAACCAGAGGTGCCAGGATAGTCTTCAGATACATTTTATTAGTGAATATAAATGCATTGTTACATAGAAGGCTCTTTAATGCTTTGAGATTATGCTGCAGTTTCATTCAGATTTACCAGTTCATGGTCTGGCCTTTATAATCTATCAGAAGTCCATGATGCTTCTCAGACATGGAGTTTATCACCTGCAGCACCCCCTGGATACTCTCCTCACAGTCTATGCCGGCCTAAAGGTGAAAGAATACATATAGAACAAAGCTGTTAAACAAAAAGCAATATCTTTCCAAGGGTATTATTAGAAATTGTATTTTCCAAAGCATATTAAAGCAATATTTTTGCCTTTGAACTCCACACCTCACAACATAGAATGGTTAAATTTAACTAGTTGTACAAGTTGTGAGCCTAAACCTTACATTTGTGTTTTTATTTCATGCATTCACCCTTCTGCACTTTTGTATGAGTATTAATGACTGTCCTATCAAATAGTGTCTCTACTGTCAAGTTATTCACAACTTTTGTTTTAAGTATTGGTCAGATTTGTGGAACATGTTGTCACTCACATTGGCTGTGCCCATGTCTGTCCTGACCCACCCCGGGTGCAGCACTGTGAACAGAATCTCCTCCTTCTGGAACTCAAAAGCAGCACAAGCGTTCAGCATGTTCAGAGCCGCCTGAAAGGAGACACAAGTGAGAATAAGATAAGAACACATTCAGGCATAAACCCATTTTGACATTGATCACTGTGTTCTCTATGAAAAAGTGGGTTGGCCATCACTGTTAGAAGAGTAACAGCACTGTATGAAGTTTATCTATAAGGAACAACTTCAAAAACTGCCAGAATAGCTCACCTGCTCATTAATCACTGATACCAGAACATTTAATAGCAGATCACATGACTGCATAAGGCTAAGGACGAGCCACATCAGAACTGAGACGGGGAAAGAGCCTTTTAGCTGTTTTGCTTCACAAAAATGGAATACACTTCAAAGAAAAGCAAAACTGGATACGTTGGTGACACAGTCGCAATTTCATAATCTGATAACAAACATTTATACACACACCTGCACCTGTTTTTGATGTTTATAGGAACTTATTTGTTTTGATAGTTTTTTACTGTTTGTATTGTATTTTAAACAGGGTACCCTTGAAAAAGAGAGCCCAAGTGCTCTCATTGGGTCTCCCTGTATATATAAAGATAAAATAAAATAAATATTAACAGAACCTCATGGAGGCTAACATTTTGATTTCATAAACATGGCATCTGTGTCCACAGATACAAACTAGACATCATTAAATAAATGGCCTTTACTTAACCTGGCCCTTGTCAGATTTACACATTTATCAATCTGGGATAGGTCTCGATGAGAGCAATCGGAACCAGTGATCGAAGCGTTCAAACGAATACTTCAAGTTGATTGGTCAAAGTGTCAAAACCAGTTTAGAGAAAAACATATGTGTCTTACCTGTCCTAAAATGCACGAAGTGTTCCACGCTGCATGTTTTTCCACAAATAAAATAATCTGCATTTCCACTAAAATAGGCTAAAGTATGTCTGTTTGTTTTGGGGTTTTATTGGTGCTGGCTTCCATTCAAACCACTACGCTGCCCTGTGATTGGTCATTAGACCTATCACATGCAAATGCTTCAGCTGTAGCTGAACAAGATGGATTCTCAAGAGTTTATGAACTCACAGAAACTGCGAGAATTCATCTTGCTGGCAGGGCCAGCTTTTACTCACTTTAAATGTTTATTTTTCTTGTTTAGCAAAGCAGTGGACATGATGGCCAAATTGTTTGTTATCAAGGCAATTATCCCATCAGAAAGCAGAAGGAGTCTCACATTAGCGTTGCTAGTTTGAATGCTGAAATCCAGTTGGTTTAAAAATAGAAGGGCCCTCTCTGAATGCTCACTAACAAAACTCCAGTACATGCAGCCAGTCGCTAATCAGTGCTAGTGCAGCCTCTGCAGCTCAGTGAGTGAATTTTGGAGGTTCATGAGACCTGTCCATAAACTCAGAATGAAAAACAATCTACCATCGGGTTTATATGAACTCCAAGGCAGGTTTGGCATGTACTTTGAGCAGGTTACTTGCGGATTGCCTGTTACACCAACTATGACAACTGCAGTATGTATTTGACCAAACCATGTAATAACACAAATATAATGACCTGAAAACTGACCTTTGCAGTGTTTGGAAAAAAAATGACTCTCATCTAAATGTAGGTTAAGTCACTGGCAGGTTCAGTTGTGTTTAAAGGAACTATCTACATTTTCTTCAATATGAGTAATATGTTTACCTTACTGACGCGGTACGGGACTGCTGGGAAAAGTTCAGGTAATACATGAACGTTTTTGATTAATCCACCAGTGGAGGACACATTGATCACAGCTGCTTTTCGACAAGACATCCCAGAGACTCCGCTGTTCTTTGCTGCTGCACGTAGATAAGGAAGAAACTCCTAATTTGAAACACAACATATTATATTATGCAATGTTATATATTAACTTTCCTTAACTACTATGCTTTCCTTACTTGAATGACACTCATGGGGCCGATTACATTTGTGTTGAAAACTTTGGCCATATCCTCTGGAGTGGAGTCGGCTAGAGTTGAGTTGATTAAGATGGCTGCATTGTTAATAACGAGGTTTAGGCCTTTTTCTCCTAGAAGTGAGCCCACCTGCTCAGCCGACTGCCTGATGCTGCTCCGGTCTGCAGTGTCTAACAAGGAAAGTACATTAAATGAACTCTCTGTTCACCCTTTGGGAACTTTTGTGCCCTTTGGCATATTTATTTTCTTGCTATTTTGTCTGTGTTTAATGGATCTTGTTCAAATTTCACTTAGCCTGATTTTTGAAGAGGCTCATTTCGTCAATTTATCTTTTTTATAGCTGAGTTTCAAAAAGCGTTTCGTGTCCTCCTATTTGAACAACCATGAAACACAATAATTTCATATTTCTTTGTACTTTAAATATTCAGAGAACTACTTATGCTTGAAACATACATCCCAAATAATTGTCTTATTTTATACTACTGGCTTCTGGGTTTTTATATGTGTCCAGCTGATGGTGCCACTTTTCCCATGATGATGATGTTAATAATGATGATGATGATTATTATTATTATTAATTTGCGCCAAAAGGGTAAAAAATAAATAAATCTGTATTTGTAATTTTCCAATAGTTAAGGAGCCAGTGAGTTAAAAATAATACATCTCCAGGCTGTCGGCTTTATGGACCAATACGAAAAACAAATCGCTTTTCCATTTCCTTTGTGCCTTCTGCTATCAAATTGCTTATTTCGGTGGTAGTGTTTGGTTCTTTTTTAAAAAAAATTGTATGTTATTTGCATTGTAATACATTGTTGTATTGTACTGTAATTACCTGTCCAGCCAGAACCACACGCTTTGACAGAACTTTACAAAGCTGAGTAGATCTGTATCCTACCTCCTTGATTTTGAGGGCGTGACTGATGGACAAATTAACCAATCAGAGAGACGCATGATCTGTTTGCGTCAAAAAAAAAGATGGTAGTTTACAAAGTGACAAAAAAAAGGGAGAGAAAACCAACATAAAAGACTGAGAAACAGCGCAGATTTTTGCAGAATCAACATTCAAAGCACCATACTCTTATTTATCTCAGGAAAAATATGTTAGATACTGTTCTGAATGCTCCAAACGTTTTTGAGAAGAGACATGTTCTGCGTTTGAGAAACACGTGATACAAATGAGCAACTGTGGTTGGACCGTCTCAAGTTAGCATGGAGGAATTTCACCCTCTATTATCTGGTTCCAGAGTCTTCTTGATTCGTTTAGAATACAGAAGGGACTGGCTGGTCAGGCGAGTACTGTGTGGGACTGACGCACTATATGTGTTTATGTGCAAGTGAGAACTGCTCTGAGAATGATGCAAATGAATTGTCCTCAGGGACCTGTAAAGTTTTCTGAATCTTAATCAAAATGTCCTGCACAACAGTGTAGGCCATCTTTTAACATGGTGAGGTCAGCAAACAAGCAAAATATGATTTACACAACTTATATTTTAATGGAACTCTGTATTATAAAATAAGTCATCCAACCACACAAGCTATCAACTGGGCTATATAATCTGGATGTTTCTATGGCAAAGGTTAGAATACCTAAAGAAACCACAGTAATAGCCTACGGTCCATTGGCACAGGAGGAGTTAATACAAATTGTGCAATAGACACTGACAAAAGAGTGTTGCCTCTGCACTTTTGTCAGACCATAGGCTTGTCACAATGAAGCCCCCAGAGAAATGGGCTCTAACTTATTAAATCCTCAAATGTTGTTACAAAAAAATGTGTTATAAGCATTTTTTCTACAATAATATTTTAGTGTCACTTACCCATGCAAATGATTTTAATGATGTCTGGGTGCTTCTTTGCCAGAGCTCTTAACTCCTAAACATAAAACATCGTTTTGTTTCTAATAACTATTGATAACCTACATATGAACAAATGTGAAGTTTACCTCAGCTCTGGGTCCATCCGGGTCCCTGCAACAAGCGAACAGCACACTCACAGGTATCAAGGGACTCTGCGTCTCCACCATCTGTTTGACCATCTCCAGACCCAGGCCTCTGTTGGCTCCTGTTATTAACACGCTGATGGGTTTAGAAGACATTTTCCTCTTCTTTGCAGATTTGACCCACTTCAAGTGAATCTATCTATCCTGGTGAAGAATTTATTTTAGCAGATTAAAACACGCCCACTTTATCTGACTCCACCTCAATAACGGCTCTGGTGTCCCAGAACGTGTCATGATTTAACACATGTTGTAACAGGTAGTCCCTATGACAACTCCATAAGCTAAAGATGTAAATGACCTCATATATTTTTGCCTTACTGTTAATTTAGTTTGTAAGTGTTGGAATCCGTTTAATACAAATAATATAGTTCATGCTTTTATTTTGAAAGGCGTATTGCACAGCCAGGAGGATGTAGCAAGAAAAGAAAGTTATCTCCCAGTTAAGTGACAATCTACAACGGAGCATAAGGGTCACTTAAAAATATGATTATGCGCTACGAGAATAAAGTCGTAACATTTCCACATTAAAGTCGTAATTTTATAAGAATAAACTCATAATTTTATGAGAATAAAGTTGTCATTTTACGTTGTAGTCAAGGTAAAGACCTAATGTTATCCAGATTTAGAGGCAAGAGCCATTCGCCACCGCGAATTTGAGTTAAAAGGTTAAATAAAAACCTGTGTACATAGATGTAGAACATTAGATTGCTGGCCTTTTAAACATTAACAACTGTTGAATAATTTCTCCAGAAATGACCCCCACGCGCCTGTGCAGGACACCCACAGGTGCAGGAGTCTGCACAGTGTCATCCACGGACAACAACTGTTGAAGCATTTCTTTTGCAGTCTGCGTTCATTTTGATTTCGTAAAATTATGACTTTATTCTCATTTAATTATGACTTTACTCTCGTAAAATTACGACTCTTTATGGCTTGAACTTTATTCTTATTAGATTACAACTTTAATGTCGAAATGTTACTGTATTCTCGTAGCGTCCGAATAAAGTATATTTTTTGAAGTGACCCTTATACTCGCGCCTCGTGTGCAGACAAAGTTTATGTTGGTTTAAGATAAGAATAATTCAAAATTAATGTGCAAAACAATGGTTCTTTACCCCCTTAGCACCTGGCTGATGAGGGAACAAGGTTGGTACAAATTATATTGTGAAATGTATTTGTTCTGTATTTCACGTGTTTTGCAAGGCGCTAACGCAATATATTTGTGTCCAGTAGATGGCGATGTGTTACTGTAATATTATGCTCAGAGCACGGGCCTATTAAAATAACTAATGTGTCATTTCAGTGTTGCACAGGCAAAGGACAGATTCCATGGTTTGTAAGATTTATTAAGATACATAGAATTAATCAGTCAAAGGTCATTAAAGGTCAGTAAATTTGGTTAAGAGGTAGAAAAGGTAACTATTACTCACTGTAAGAACTAATTGTATTTCATTAGATTTATTGTGCCTCTTGCGGTGTGTTCACATGCAAGGTGTTCAATAAAAGTTGTTAACTATCAGTTTGAGAAACCATCTTTTCAACTGGGGATGGTACAAAAGAGGTTTTTGATAACCTGATTATACTGTCTGCTTTGTATCAGAAAACAGTATTCAAGTGCACTGACGAGTTGACCATATTAACCCAAGCTAAAAATAAGCCACAATATTGATTTTTAGAATATATTATTATTATTATTATTTTTTTTTTCTCCAATTGCTTAAATTAATTATTGTGAAATTTTGTAAGATCATATGGAAATGCATTGCCTTATTGGAAAATAATAACACAGGCTAGCAGATTACCTATGATCATCGTCACATATGGCTGTTTGACGTTGTATCTTTGAAATTCTGCTTCTTTCATAATTATTGTGGCCACATTTAGAACAGTTGTCCACACAGAGTGGCATTTTCAGTAAAATCATGAGGGATGCAATCAGGGGTCATGGCACATGGGGCTTGGCCAGCCTGCACTGTGCTCCAAATGCTTCCACACAACCAATAGCAGCCTCTCAGCTAAAGCACAGGCGCTCAGAGCCCCAGGTTTATTCACTGGGTTGGGAAAGTGAATAGGGGTGGAGGGCACAGCACCACCAGAGCCTGAGCAGAGGCGTCTGCACGGGCCAGTTCAAGAGGAGCTGTGTGTAGCCTATTAGTCAATGATTTACTGACACTCAGACCTCACAGAGCACAGAGTGAACTGTAGGATTTATACTTCCATGGTATGTAGCCAACATATGTGAAAGCATTCGCCTGATGAAGACAGCAGCGGTGAGTGAGGTGCTGGTGTTATCATACGGTCTGTGTGCAGTAACTTGGATCATAGCCTAATGAGAAAACAAAGTTAAAATGGCCCAGGTCTGCTGGTTACGGGGGAAGTAAATGTTTGCTTGACTGATTAATTTATTAACTTCTTTGGGTTTCACCGCTGCATTCCACATTCCTTTTGTATTGAAAATATTCATGTCATTAATGATAAAGTTGAGGGATCATCGTTTAACTAAACTGTGATTTATCTACTTTGGACTCAAGAGTTGAGACATTTTACACATGCAGTTACATAACCTTAATTCTAAATTTTTATACACATAGTTACATAATCTTCATTGTGTTTTTATGATGGAAGTCTTTGCTTGAATGCTAATGTTAATTTTTGATTTATTGCTTTCGGTAAATCAGTTTACAGTGTTTTTTTTGGTGGAGGTTGATAAACAAACAAATGCATAATTAAATATACAATATGTGCACAGACAAATGAAATAGTGCAGTGGTCCCCAACCACCGGGCCGGGGACCAGTACCGATCTGTTACGCGTCTGCTTCCGGGCCGCACAAAAACAGAAAACAGTTTATCAGCAACCGCATCTTCTCCGACGTAACTTTCGCCCATCCCTCATGACACTCTAATAAGCTTGTCTGTAGATATATAATAAAAATCCTGATAGGAAATCGCCACATAAATCCATAACAGCGAGTATCTGTTCTAGATCCGCTCTTGTCTCGCGATGACGTATGGCATATAACGCATCAGGCACGTCGCCCAAAAGTAGACCCACAAGCGAGTGAAAATGAGCCAAAAACAAAAGTCTTTGGAGACTTTACAAAAGGGAAAAGGCCAAACTGAGGAGCCAGACAAGGAACCTACGACCTCCAAGAAAAAGAAAGCTACATTTAACAGACAACACCAGGAGCCTTAAAATATGGGTTTGTCAGTACAGGTGACTCTCACGCGCTGAGTCCGCTCTGCCCAATATGCGGGAAAAGTGAACGAGGCAATGAAACCTTCAAAACTGCTTTGGCACATGGAGACTAAGCACCTGGATTAAAAGAGAAGCCTTTAGAGTTTTTTTGAAAGAAACAAACCTGAACAAGAAGTTAAGAAGAAGCAAGCACAAGGCTCCCACTGATTCAGCGGTATAGTGAGTAGTATTTTTATGCACTTAACTTATTTTTACCATACTTATTTCTGGCACGCAAAGATGGCCAGTCTGTGAAAATAAAACCTACATTATTCCGGTCCGTGGAGCAAAAAAGGTTGGGGATCCCTGAAATAGTGAATAGCAAAAAAATTATAAAATAAATAAATAAGTAAAAGGGGGAGACATGGGTTATTATTTCGCTATCTGCAAGACAATTTTGTTCTCTTTTTGAAAAATGGATAAGACAAATCCTAAAATCAACCCAGTTGAAATAGTAGAAAAGAAGAATCCATTAGTTCAAAACGTTGCCAAGATATCAAGAGTGGCATTTGCGATGGAAAGAAATAGACCTAAGATGGCCTGCTAAAGGGACCTTTTCATTTACATAAAGAGGGCGAATGAAGAAATAGAAAAGTTGAAAATGGAAATGAGAGAAGCAGAACAAGGACTAGAGGTGGCTCTGACCCTAAGATCAAGAAAGTGCTTGCAAGTAAAGAAAAGAAAGTGCATAAAAGAAAGGAAAGGACACCAAAGAAAACAAATTACCGAGAACAAGATCTTGATGAAAGTGAAACCGATAGAGAAGAACCAGACGAAAACCTGGGAGAAGAATGCAAATATTCCTTGGCTTCTGTAATCAGACACCCTAGGGAGGAATCAGCGGGTGAAGAAGTTGTAGATCAAGTTGAAGATGAAGTACCACCCACCATGACTATGAAATTAGGTTCAAGAAAGGCGAAGTCAGCTGACAAGAGTGTCCATGTGTCCCATATTTGTGAAAGGACAAGATATGGAATATAGACCATGGAAAAGTACAGACATGTCCGACCTCCTGGAGAAATTACCAATCCTTCCATATGGAGAGCACCAGTGGATAGCTAAATCGGAAGAAATGCTTATTGGGACACACCCGCCGTTGGTGATTTTTAAGAGATATTTAGCAGCCCTAGTAGGAGTTGTTACCATTAATGAAATTTTACAGCGGGCTGGATTGAATTGATATATCAACACAGGAGTAAGTGATGCCGAGCTGTTTGTTGGATGCTGAGACAGAATGTGGCGGGCAATGGCAGATTGCTGCCCAACAAACCTTCATCTAGACAGTATTCTGATAGAAACACTGGGACAACAAGAGAATCCAAGAGTGTATATCTCTAGAGTGATTCAAACTTGGTGTAACATCACTGGACAAAATCCAGATGTTAATCGAATGGAGCAATCAATTCTACGAACCAAAATAGAGATAGGATTGCCACTGCCAGTAAGAAGTAACTTAGTGGTTTAGTTAGTGGTTGGGCTCGGGAACATGATAAAGAGTGTTTATACAAATCATATCATCCACCAAGTGGAATTATATCAGAACTAAGAGCAAGACCAAGAGATTCTCAGAAAAATAAATCAGATCCAATTGGCAGAAAATAAGCGAAAGGATAAAACGCAGGTACGTTTGGAATAGGGAAATATATGTTGTTAAATGAATAAAGGAGATTGTAGTCTTTATATACATAAGTCACTAATTGAACATCAAGAACAGTATAAGTGTCTATATTATGACTCACAACTAGCAGTTAAAAAGGAGCGTGATGAATGGTCAGGTTCAATTTTTAGGACAAAAATTGTAATCTTGGTTGTCTACGACTTTGTTTGAAACTGTTTCAGTGGTTCGTGATTTAGTGGGTGCTTCAAAATTTCTTAGATGCTGGTGTTCCAACTGGTCTTGCAGAGATAAGGTTGAATGGATTAATAATTTGGGTAAAAATCTTGTTGACCGGCTCTAAAATGAGGGATCTTTAGAGGACCCAGTAAAGTACGTTTTATTTAATGATTTGAAACTGGACCCAACTATGGGTGAATGTTCGCTGTTGGTAAGGAATATTTCATGGGATGACCAAGGAGACTTCATTTGCAAACACATACAAACCCGGCATAAGCGTGTGCTGGAGAGTAATAGTTGGTTACCAGGGTACAAAGTAACCTTAGTTGTGACTAATGTGGTCTTTGATCTCTTGCCTGAAAGCGAGTTAGCGCAGTTAACTATTAAACCCAACTCTAACGATGTAGAGGTAATTAGTACTGCTTTAAGCCAACGGGTGACTACTCCAACTGTGAAATGGAAAAATGTTACATGCAGTAGTGTTAAACTCAATAATACATTATTGACCGCCATTACAACATCCACGATTTTACAACTACACCCACATCAGCAACTATAACCTCCACTACTATGACTCCTACAACAAATATAACTTCACTTATGACTACGACATGGACAGTTGTGACAATGACTAGTAAATTAGTGACAACACCAGGCACCAAAATAACAGAAAATATGTTGAATACTACTTTGGTTAATACAGTAGTTACTTTAAAGACGGCGACCTCAAAGGGGGTGACTAAGGAGGCAACAACTAAGATAATAGAGCCTCCTATAGAGGACTCTATTGATAATACAAAAATGACGATACTAAAACATTCACCTTCGAATGAAACTTCAAATATTATGTTGACAACTGTACTATGTGTGAATACAGTTATGTTTATATTTTATCATCTAATAAACTATATGCTCGAAGTGTGTAACTGAACTGAAAGTAACTGAACTAAAAAACAAGAAATGGGGGCATGGGTGAAAAGGTCAAGAGCTGTGTTAGCTGAACTAAAAAAAGGGAAATGTTGTGTGGAAAGATACTAAGTGCTATTGTTAAAAAAATGCTGAGTTGAATCATGTGTCTAAGTCATGTATGTCATGTCTGAAAAATGCGTCATAAGTCTAAATAAAAGAGAGATGTGAGAAGGGGGAAGTTGAAGAAGGCATGGGAGACAGAGACCCGTTTCTTTGTCCATGCACGCTCCCCTCTGATCAGAGCAGAAAAAAATCTAACACTTGTCTTGAATCTTTTTGGTAAATCTAGGAGGGAAGTTTAGTACTGTAGGCATATACCACCGTGACTGAAACATCACCTGTTATGAGGACTGTTGAAACTATGCCAATGAAGAATATGATTGGACTGACATGGCTGAGACACCAGTAGATATGACTGAGCATGTCGGGCATTATATAAGAAAGAAGCTAAATGGAAAGCATTGGGTTTGATTCTTCAGCATTACACATTGTTGACCCTTTCACTGGTAGAAATCTTTGATTCCAACAGTTAACACATGCTGTGAGAGCAATGGTTCATGAGGATGACCCATGCATGGTTAGGATTCCATCTCCTAGTACTTGGCCATCTGTAATAGAAACTTCACCTCATCCTTTTATTGTCAAGTGTCAATCTATAGTTATGTCTTGGCTGTTTTTTCATCAAGAGGCAACTCCACTGGAGTGGTTAATGGGTCTCGTATAGACGTACAGGGGACTGTGCATGGTTAGAAGCTCTCCCTTACATGAACTGTTTAGACAAAGAGGGGAGGTCAGTTTCACCCGATCCATTGGAGGCAAGACCTGTATGGGCAACACACTGTATATGTTCCAACAATGCCCATAGGGGCCCAGAGGTGTATTTAGGGATGTCAGAATGTGATAGTTATGGGATGCAATTCGAAAAGATTGCTCATGGTGCACTTAGAGATAACCGATTTGTGAAATTGAATTTACCAAATGGCAAGACTAGGAAATTAATAGTGGCTAATATGACGACTCTTGGAAATAAAACTGTGAGTACCTTTAAAGATGTGTGGTGGCACATACATAGCATACATATTTCTACAACATGGGTGGATTGGATGTTATTACCTGGCGATGTTAAAACTCCCATATGAAGTTTTGGTAGCTTGTGGCTGACCACATTGATAATATTACCTATACCCTTCAGGGATTAGCTAATGAGCCCATTAGGGGATTTTCTACTTTGTCAAATACTCAGAAAAGTCATCGCTTAACTTTGTTTCGGCCATATTTTGGCTAAACAAGGTGGGTTGTGTGTAGCTTTAAACTTGACGGGTGAAGCTTGCTATACTTTAATCCCTGAAAGCTCAGATGATATGATTAATGTTATCAATGCTTTAAAGAAGATTAGAGATGCATTTGGGCTGTCAGAAAGTTCAGGCTGGTCAGCTAATGTTTGGTTACAAGATACGTTTGGAGTGCTTGGAGCTACCATAATCTGGGCAGTGATGGGTATACTTGCAGTATTGGACATTGCGGTTTGTTTCTGTACCATTCTGTTGCCCTTTGCTAAGATTATGATACTGTGATGGGTCTGAGTTGTGTTGCCATCAAACATTGCTATTGCCATTGCTGCAGGAACATAATGTGCATGTTAATGAAGAAAGAGTAGATACAGAGTTTGAGTTAGTTAATAAGTACTTGACTGACCAGACTGACCTTTGCACCGAAATTCCTGACCACATAATGGTGTAATATTGGAGCAAGGGGGGACTACTTAAATTTCGCACAATTCTCACAAATGTCACATGTATTATATAATTTACATACTTCACATAATTTTTCACATTTATTTTCACATCTATTATACTCAACTATGTTTGTTTCTTTTAACTCACATTATTATTATACGTGTGTTCTTTATACTTTACATTTGTATTTTTATAAGGTTTATGTGTTTGATTGTATTTGGGTTCCAAGATACTTGTTTTTGTTTTTTCAGGACGCCAATGGTGTTGAAATGGACAAAATGGACAATGGAATGGACATGTGTGGAGCTTTGAGCAAAACAAAGCCCAATGGACAGTGGAGAATTGAGGCATCAGTAAAGAGCTGCGATGCCTAAAGAAAAGACTGTCAATGGGGGTTTTTATATAATCAACATATATATTGTTATGTTGTATGAGTTTTATAATTTTCTTGTATTCCTTTCATGTTTTCCACCATTTATATGCTTATTCAGATAATGTTGCTTTAAACTTTGTCTATAATAATTAAAATATGATTATTATTATCTATGCTAGATTATTATCTATACTAGAATGGAACGCCCTCTTTAGCTAGATAGCATGGCCACTGCAGCGGGGCCAGTGAGGAGTCTTTTTCCAGCGTAAGAATGCTGCTGGTTTTTGTCCTCACAATTACAGCTTAAAAGTTAAGTAATTGATTGTCATTGATAGCAAGACTTTAGTCTCGAAGGGGGGAATATGTGGTTGTAATGAGGACTGTAAGATGCAATAATTTGGATGCTGGCTAGCAATCACTGCAGGGTGTTGGGTCAGGACAGCAATGATGTGTGTTCAGGTGAGAATGACGGATGAGGGAGTCCACAGGTAGATCTGGGTAGAACGTTCCTTTAATGTCCCGAGAGTGTGTGAGTGACAGAGTCTTAATGAATTTGTGTGTGATCTTTGTGGTCTTTATTTGTATATGTGTGTGTGGTTATCTACAAGAGAAACAAATAGAAACAACATATCAATTATAATTCAAATGGTGGTTACACAAGTCACCGCGTTGTTAATTACATAATATGAATACGGAGTTAAGTAAACAAATGACCGCAAAGAGGCTAGGCTAATCACGAGGCTAGCGTGTGCAAAATCGAAACTTATACTCAAAAACTCTAAAGTTACACAAACCACGGTCAAATTATAACCAGAAATTATAAACATAATACCACAAGATACACCGGATACTTACATCTAAGGGACGCACACTATGATATTAAATCAGTCCGAACAGAGCTGGTGCACGTAATGTTGTGCAACCATGTAAAATAGTCATTGGCGCATAGGTGTGCACTCGCACCCCATCTACTGGTGAGACAAAGGATAACAAGAAATAAGAACAACAACTGAACTAAACCAGTAATATAACAGAATTAAAGGGGCTCTATGGAGAGTCTTTTATACAGTGGTATCTGGTCTTCTCCCCCAGATCCATGTGTGCATCTTCTAGCCCAGGGGTCGGCAACCTTTAACACCCAAAGAGCCATTTGTGCCCAGTTTCCACGGAAAAAAAAGCACTGGGAGCCGCAAATATTTTTTTCACGTCTAAAATGGAGATAAAACTGCATATATTGTTTGTTTTTGTTTTTTTTTAGTCTTACGCTTTGCGTAAACAACTATAGTGTGCTTATGACAGGGGTCTCCAACCTTTTTATAAAAAATAAAACTCACCATAAACCGCTGAATCAGTGGGACCTGCGCTTGTTTCTGTGATGAGCTGGTCACATCAGGAGTTACGGGAGACAATAACTCCAGCAGTGTGTTTATGTCCAGTCTGCTCCGTAATTTATTTCAAAAAACTCTAAAGGCTTATTTTTTAATCCAGGGTGCTTAGTCTCCATGTGCCAAAGCAGTTTTGAATGTTTCATTGCCTCATTCGCATTTCTCCGCATATTACGCAGAACGGACTGGGTGCGTGAGACTCACCTGTAGCAACAAACCCGTATTTTAAGTAGGACTCATGGTGTTGTCTCTTAAATGTAGCTTTCTTTTTCTTGGAGTTCTTTTGTTTTCACGAGCATGTGGCTCTACTTTTGGTCTGATGCGTAATACGTGATACGTCATTGCGGAGGACAAGAGCAGCTCTAGCACAGATATAATAAACTCGACTTATATCGATTTATGAGGCCATTTCCTATCAGGATTTAGATAATATATCTATGGACAAACTTATATGTCATGAGGGACGGGAGAAAGTTATGTCGGAGAACATGCGGTTGCAGATGAATTTACTGTTTTTGTGCGGCCCGGGAGCAAATGCGTAACGGACCAGAACTTGTCCCCATCCCGGTGGTGGGGATCACCGGTTTATAAAATCCGTGGCCGTGTCCCAATTCACCAAATGCATCGTTCGATGTACTGCTCGAAGTGCGGGTCGAAGTACCGCCCGTCTTATAAGGACACTTTGGTGAATTGAGACAGGGCCGTAGTGCTACAGATCCTCCTGCTCCTGAACCTCTGCACAGCGTCTGTATCCTTCCGCAGGACTGTGAGCTGTGTGTGTGAGGAGTGAGCGCTGTTTTATTTAGTTTTGTTTTTTAACATAGTTCCGTGAGTGTGACCCTTATTTTGAGCGACGAAGAATAAAATAGAATTTTATTTTAATATTACAACATTACAATAAGTTTCTAATTTAAAGTACAAAAAAAAAACAAAAAAAAACCCAAGAATTAACACAAATAAAACAGACTTCATTAAATACTTATAATTTATTTTCCCAAGCCGCGGAGCCGCAGTATTAGGCTGAAAGAGCCGCATGCGGCTCCGGAGCCGCGGGTTGCCGACCCCCGTTCTAGCCATATAAGGTCTTAATGCATAGAGGTGACTGAGTTCACATGCTTGCATTCCAATATGGAGATGTACACATCCAACCTCTGTAAATGGTAAAATCTCCAGATAAGAGGATGGGAGACAAGACATGTAAAGAAGGCGTTCTATAGATGGAATATAAATACATGTGAATTCCTTTGTGCGGAGTTATTTTTGCGTTGTCTTAGAGATACCCAGACTTCCGTCTGTATTTAGCATACTGTATACTCTGTTTTTGTAATAAATACCATTATTACAGTTTGGAAAATTTGACCACAGTAGTCAACAAAAACACTAAATATAGTGGAGCATCAGTGCAACTCAGCAGGTGAGTGCATGGGCTGAGAGGCTGTGTATGGTCACTTTGGCATGTATATACCCATGGAGAGTTATATCTGTAAATATGGGCAGCTGGCCCAGGTCACTGATAATGAGTAAATATACGTATGCCTATGTGCACTGTGCACTTTTCTGCCAACAAATAAAGACTTGAAACAACCATAATACATTTTATTAGTGAAAATGATTGCATTGTTACACAGAAGGCTCCTTAATCCTTTGAGATTTACCAGTTCATGGTCTGGCCTTTATAATCTATCAGAAGTCCATGATGCTTCTCAGACATGGAGTTTATCACCTGCAGCACCCCCTGGATACTCTCCTCACGGTCTATGTCGGCCTAAAGGTAAAATAATACATATGGAACAAAGCTGTTAAACAAAAAGCAATACATATTTTAAGGGTACTGTTCTGAATCTGTTTCCTAAAGCATAATAAAGCTATAATATATTTGCCTTTGAACTCCACACCTCACAACATGGAATAGTCAAGTTTAACTAGTTGTACAAGTTGTGAGCCTAAACCTTACATTTGTGTTTTTATTTCATGCATTCACTCTTCTGCACTTTTGTATGAGTATTAATGACTGTCCGATCAAGTAGTGTCTCTACTGTCATATAAGATCAAGTTATTCACAACTTTTGTTTTAAGTATTGGTCAGATTTGTGGAACATGTTGTCACTCACATTGGCTGTGCCCATGTCTGTCCTGACCCACCCCGGGTGCAGCACTGTGAACAGAATCTCCTCCTTCTGGAACTCAAAAGCAGCACAAGCGTTCAGCATGTTCAGAGCCGCCTGAAAGGAGACACAAGTGAGAATAAGATAAGAACACAATTAGACATAAACTCATATTAAAGGAGCCTCATGTAGGCTAACATTCTAATTTCAAAAACATGGCATCTGTGTCTCCAGATACAAACTAGACATCACCAAATAAATGGCCTTTACTTAACCTGGCCCTCGTCAGATTGATATGTGTAGTCCTCTGAACAGAGTTTTACACATTTATCAATCTGGGATAGGTCTCGCTGAAAGCAATCGGAACCAGTGATCAGAGCGTTCGAAAGAATATTTCATGTTAATTGGTCAAAGTGTAAAACAGTGCAAGACACACGGCCCTTTGGCCTTATTAATCTGGACCACTGAACATGACCAAATTGTATTAAAGTAGATAAGGGTCAAAGTTTTTCTACTGTGTTTATTTAACTGAAATTTAATAAGTAAATTATTAATCTAATTAATGTATTTGGAAAACAATTTGTACAATGAGCCTTGCATATTCATGCTTTGCTACATGTTCCAGGCCAAATCTCTGATGTCATATATATATATATATATATATATATATATATCCCCGTAGCACCCTCGGTTGCAAATATGCAACATATAATTCAAAGGTCATGCCAAAAAAGTAGGAGGGTTTTTTTTTTTATGTATTAACTAATTCATGTACCCAAGAACCCAAAGAAGTAAATACGCTACATTGAGTGCTGCCATCTAGTGGTCTGTGGTGTCACCATCAAATCCAAGATGCCTGTCGGCATGTGAGCCACATGCTCTTTGGCTTCTCAAGTTCAGACACCAAACTGTCCAATGTCAAGGTAAGAAATCAATTTTAAGTTTATCAATTTAGGCAGAGGAATACCTACAGACTTAAGACATGTCATAGTCTTCCAGTTTTATATTAGTGTATTTTTATAGGTTCTCCCGTTTTGATTACGTTGCAAATATGCAACACTGGGTTCCTAGGTCTGTGTTAGTATATCATCTGCACATTTTGTTCATTAGATCAATGGACTATAATTGACTTGTGTTGATGTCATAAATTATCAATGTCCTTTTTTATTACATCAAGGTGCTAAATAACTATTAATTCTACATTTTAAATTTTTCTCAGGCGAGATGGCAAAAAGGTACAATGTTGAAGATGTCCTGGCAATGCTGGACAACGGTAATGAGAGTGAAAAAGACGAACTTGCATCCGATAGCGAAGAAGTGGTGTCAAGGAGGCTGGTGTTGGCCTCGGTATGTCGGGAGATGTTGTAAGTCGCCTTTGCTCCACACTTCCAGATGGGAAGAACTACAAAGTTACTGCAGACAATTTCTTCACCAGCATGCTGTTGATTGTCAAACTGAAAGAGTGGGGCATTCTGTACCTTGGAACAGCACGTACCAATAGGCTGAAGAACTGTAGACTGAAAGATGAGAAAGATCTCAAAAAGGAGGGAAGAGGAAGCTTTGACTACAGGGTGGAAACTACACATGGTGTGAGCGCTGTGAAATGGTACGATAATCGTGCTGTGCTGCTAGTCTCATCCTACCTTGGTCCAGAACCAACAGACAGTGTCAGATGCTGGGATAAAGCAAAAAAGGACTTCACTCTTATCACCAGACCAAACGTGATGAAGGTGTACAATAGTCTCATGGGGGGTGTTGACTTCCTAGACTGCCTCATTTCGAAGTTAAGGTACCTGATGAAGGCCAGATGATGGTACATCTACCTCTTCTGGCACACAGTCACTACTGCACTTGTTCAAGCATGATTGCTCTATCATAGACACTGCAGTGCCCTGGCAATGCCCAAGAAGGATATCATGAAACACTGCAACTTCCAGGCTGCTCTAGCCACTGCTCTGATAATGACAAATGTGCTGGTGGCACAAAGAGGAAGGCCGACTGGAGAAGTCGCCACAGTCTACTCTCCGAGGGTATACAGAGTAGATCAACCAGATGATGTTTGCCATGACAATGTTGGACACTTGCCAGTAAAAGTCGGCAACCATGGCAGATGCAAAGTGTGCAAAAATGGTTTCACCGACACGTCATGTGTCAAGTGCAAGGTTCACCTGTGCTTCAATGAGAAGCGCAATTGCTACATGGCTTACCATGTTAAGTAATGTTCTGCCTGATCTGTTTGCAGTTTGTATTCAATATTTCAGTTTCAATAAAGTCCAGCCTTATTGTTTTTTATTAGTTAGTAGTAATTACTATACTTGCGTCAAAATGCTGCCTGAAAAGCCCAACGTTGCAAATGTGTTACATCATCAAATTTGGTCAATGAATGGTGCTTACCAAAAATATTGACAAATTTTGTTCTTACCCATCCCCATTGACTAAATTTTTCTATGTCTGGGTTCTACGGGGATATATATATATATATATATATATATATATATAAATTTTAGAGCCCACTGTAGTCAATGGACCTAACACATGGAAATTCTTCAGCTAGAGCTGAACAAAATGGATTCTCGAGTTTCTCAAATTACAAAAATCGCGAAAATTCATCTTGCTGGCAGGACTTTACTTATAACGTTTTTATGCTGATTTTTCTTGTTTAGCAAAACAGTGGACATGATGGTCAAGTTATTTATGTCATCAAGATTATTCAATCAGAAAGCAGAAGGAGTCTCACATGTCTCTCATTTGCGTTGCTAGTTTGAAAGCAAAACTCCCGTATGTGTAGCCAATTGTTAATCAGTGCTAGTGCAGCTTCTGCAGCTCAGTGAGTGAATTCTGGAGGTTCAGAGCTTTCACATGAGTTCTGTTCGTAAACTGAGAAAGAGAAAAAACTGTATTTAATGGCACATTTTTACTAACTGCAAGCAACATTTCACGTGGGTTCACACAATTACACAAATAAAATGACCTGAAAACTGCTTCAGAACGCTGCAGTGTCTGGGAAAAATAGACTTCTTGTGGATTCTTTCCACAGACCTGCACCTCAGCTGCACCCGCACACTTCACTGAGGCAAGTGTGGCAGGGCGCATTGATCTTAATGATGATTCTTGCAGGACCACCGCGAGTCCCTCACCAGTGTACATGGGGTATAAATCCCCCCTAAATGCAGGTTAAGGCACTGGCAACCCAGGTTCATTTGTGTTTGTAGAGCATTTTTTATCACAGTAAGAGTGCATGCTACATACTTTTCATACATATTTCCTTACCTCCTTTCCTCCTTTACCTTACTGACGCGGTATGGGACTGCTGCGGCATATTCTTGTAAAAATTGAATGTTTTCAATTGTTCCAATAATGGAGGACATGTTGACCACAGCTGCTTTTCGACAAGACATCCCAGGCACCCTGCTATTTTTTGCTGCTGCACGTAGATAAGGAAGAAACTCCTAGTTTGAAACACAATACAAGATTATGTTAGCGTTATATATAATCTAGTTTCCTCAACTACTATGCTTCCCTTACTTGAATGACGCTCATGGGGCCGATTACATTTGTGTTGAAAACTTTGGCCATATCTTCTGGAGTGGAATTTGCAACAGAAGAGACGATTGCGATCGCTGCATTGTTAATAACGAGGTTTAGGCCTTTCTCTCCCAGAAGTGAGCCCACCTGCTCAGCCGACTGCCTGATGCTGCTCCGGTCTGCAGTGTCTAACAAGGAAAATACATTAAATGAACAGCCCGTTCACCTGTTGGGGCCTTTTTTGTGCCCTGACCAATAACTCGGTCAGGGCACAGAAAAGGGAGTGCCGGAGGGCCGAGCGGGAATGGCGCAAGTCTAAGCTCCTGGTTCATTATGAGAGAAAAGATGCACATGTACAACCACATCTTATTTAGAACAAGGGGAAGGTATTTTTCTGACACTATTGGAAGTTGCAGTAACAACTCTCATGTCCTGTTTACAACAGTAAACAGAGTAACAAACTGTTATATATTTTGACCCTCTCTGGTAACTGTAGTTACGTATTACTAAACGTACAACATTGTATGTATTAATGCGCTGTTACACCGAGTGCTATATATGTGTGTTCATGCCTGCCACACGAGGTAATAAATTACGTAGTTCCAAGATTCCTTCTCTTCATTATCTTACCTGAGAAGTAAGGGAAGGTATAACAAAAGTGGCGACGAGGACGTCTGAACCCGCAACAGTCACGGTGCTGCTGAAGTTTGCTGCGGGTCGCGGTGCTTCAGGTGATAGACAGTGTTAGTTTAGTGTTTTTGCCCGGGACCACGCCAAGGTTCGCGGACTATTTTTTTTTACTGTGAGCGGGAAAGAACGGAGCGGCACAGGAGTAAAAGGAACTAAATGCACGGACCGTGGATGCTAGAAAGAGTAACACAGTCGTAACAAGTGGCACAGCTGTATAACCAGGCGCAAATGACGGGAGTTATCGGCTCAGTTGGCCCCTTTGACCAAACCGTGGAGCAGTGGAGCTCGTATACGGAGCGTTTTGGCTATTTTGTGGAGGCTGAAAAAGTAGTGCGAACATTTTTGAGTGTAATAGGACCAAAGACATTTAACGTGCTTCGCAACTTGCTGCAATCAGCTAAACCTGGTAGTAAGACGTACAAAGAGATCGTGGACACTCTCACTATGTACTTTTTACCCAAGCCCCTTGTCATCACGGAGAGATTCCGGTTTCACAGAAGAAATCAGGAGGAAGGGGAGTCTGTCACCTTGTTCGTAGCTGCTTTGAGGAAACTAGCTGAACATTGTGAGTTTGGTGATGTGTTGAATAACACGTTAAGAGACAGACTGGTGTGTGGATTAAGTAATGAGGCAGCACAGAAAAAGTTGCTAACCCAAAATAATGTAACACTTCAAAAGGCTATTGATATCAGTGTGGCAATGGAAATGGCATCTAAGGAAGCTCAACAACTTAACACAACGGGTAGAGCGCACAAAATTGCAACAATCAAAGCAATACTCAGGGCCCATGTTTTAGGTGTGGTAAACCAGATCACCATGCTTCTGCCTGCTGGTGCAAAGAAATGGACTGTCGTCAGTGTGGGAAGAGAGGACATGTAGAGCGTGCCTGTCGAAATAAAAAAAAAGGCACAGACAAAGCAAAGAAAAAGGATAAAAGAGACTATGACAAATTCAGAAATAAAAAACATGTAAATGCAGTAGAGTATAGCCAAAGCTCTTCCTCTGAAGAAAACAGCATAGTGAACACAATACATGTAATGAGTATTGATGAAAGTGCAGATTGCTACTGGGCCAAACCTAAGTTGGAGGGTCATCCAGTCAAAATGCAGATAGATGCAGGGTCAAAGGCATCGCTTGTGTCATATAATGTTTACAAGCAGTGTATGAGTCACCTTCCCTTACACCCATTTGACACAGTGTTCAAAGCATACACTGGGCACAAGGTGCACATGAAAGGAATGACCGATATTATTGTCTGATGTAATAACCAAACGGCCAAACTTCCAGTGTATGTCACCAAGGGAAACTTTGCTCCCATTATGGGAGGTTTGTGGTTGAAAACACTATGCCTTGACTGGCAAGAAATTCGCCGGCTTTCTAAAAGTTCTTCACAACTGCAAGCCATCCTAGACAAAAATGAGGAAGTTTTTCATGACGAATTAGGCAACATGAAAGAAATCATTGTGAAAATTCACATCAAACCAGGAAGCAAACCTGTATTCATGAAAGCCAGAACAGTGCCTTATGCGATATGTGATAAAGTTGAAGCAGATCTGGACTCTTTAGTTAAAAGTGGAGTCTTGGAGCCTCTCACAACCAGTGAGTGGGCCACCCCAATCGTGCCAGTTCCCAAAAAGAATGGCTGAAGAATGGCTTGCATATGACTGAAAGGTTTTAATTCTGCACTCTTCTGTTTTAATGTTAATTTTATGATGATTATTTGTGATTATTTATGTTTTTATTTATGTGATTTTAATGTCTTTCTTATTCTGTAAAGCACTTTGAATTACTTTGTTTACGAATTATGCTATACAAATAAACTTGCCTTGCCTTTGTGCCCTTTGGCATATTCATTTTCATGCCATTTTGTCTATGTATAATGGATCTTGTTCAAATCCGTATCCTACCTCCCTGATTTCAGAGGCCGTGATTGATAGGCGGATTAAGCAATCAGAGAGACGCATGGTCTGTTCGTGTCAAAAACAAAGATTGTTGTTTAGACATAAAAAAGGGGGAGAAAACCAACAAACGACTGAGAAACAGCGCAGATTTTTGCCGAATCTAAATTCAAAGCACCATACTCTTACTTATCTCAGAAAAAAATATGTTAGATAATGTTCAAATGATCCAAACATTTTTGAGAGGAGACATGCGTTTGAGAATTGGATTCGTTCAGAATACAGAAGGGACTGGCTGGTCAGGCGAGTACTGTGTGGGACTGACGCACTATATGTGTTTATGTGCAAGTGAGAACTGCTCTGAGAATGATGCAAATGTGCAAAATAGTGTAGGCCATCTTTTAACATGGTGAGGTCAGCAAACAAGCAAAATATGATTTACACAACTTATATTTTAATGGAACTCTGTATTATAAAATAAGTCATCCAACCACACAAGCTATCAACTGGGCTATATAATCTGGATGTTTCTATGGCAAAGGTTAGAATACCTAAAGAAACCACAGTAATAGCCTACGGTCCATTGGCACAGGAGGAGTTAATACAAATTGTGCAATAGATACTGATAAAAGAGTGTTGCCTCTGCACTTTTGTCTAACCATAGGCTTGTCACAATGAAGCTCCCAGAGAAATGGGCTCTAACTTATTAAATCCTCAAATGTTGTAACAAAAAAATGTGTTATAAGCATTTTTTCTACAACAATAATATTTTAGTGTCACTTACCCATGCAAATGATTTTAATGATGTCTGGGTGCTTCTTTGCCAGAGCTCTTAACTCCTAAACATAAAACAGAGTTTTGTTCTCTAATAACTACTGATAACCTACATATGAACAAATGTGAAGTTTACCTCAGCTCTGGGTCCATCCGGGTCCCTGCAACAAGCGAACAGCACACTCACAGGTATCAAGGGACTCTGCGTCTCCACCATCTGTTTGACCATCTCCAGACCCAGGCCTCTGTTGGCTCCTGTTATTAACACGCTGATGGGTTTAGAAGACATTTTCCTCTTCTTTGCAGATTTGACCCACTTCAAGTGAATCTATCTATCCTGGTGAAGAATTTATTTTAGCAGATTAAAACACGCCCACTTTATCTGACTCCACCTCAATAACGGCTCTGGTGTCCCAGAACGTGTCATGATTTAACACATGTTGTAACAGGTAGTCCCTATGACAACTCCATAAGCTAAAGATGTAAATGACCTCATATATTTTTGCCTTACTGTTAATTTAGTTTGTAAGTGTTGGAATCCGTTTATTACAAATAATATAGTTCATGCTTTTATTTTGAAAGGCGTATTCCACAGCCAGGAGGATGTAGCAAGAAAACAAAGTTATCTCCCAGTTAAGTGACAATCTACAACGGAGCATAAGGGTCACTTAAAAATATGATTATGCGCTACGAGAATAAAGTCGTAACATTTCCACATTAAAGTCGTAATTTTATAAGAATAAACTCATAATTTTATGAGAATAATGTTGTCATTTTACGTCGTAGTCAACGTAAAGACCTAATGTTATCCAGATTTAGAGGCAAGAGCCATTCGCCACCGCGAATTTGAGTTAAAAGGTTAAATAAAAACCTGTGTACATAGATGTAGAACATTAGACTGTTGAATCATTTCTCCAGAAATGACCCCCACGCGCCTGTGCAGGACACCCACAGGTGCAGGAGTCTGCACAGTGTCATCCACGGACAACAACTGTTGAAGCATTTCTTTTGCAGTCTGCGTTCATTTTGATTTCGTAAAATTATGACTTTATTCTCATTAAATTATGACTTTACTCTCGTAAAATTACGACTCTTTATGGCTTGAACTTTATTCTTATTAGATTACAACTTTAATGTCGAAATGTTACTGTATTCTCGAAGCGTCCGAATAAAGTATATTTTTGAAGTGACCCTTATACTCGCGGCTCGTGTGCAGACAAAGTTTATGTTGGTTTAAGATAAGAATAATTCAAAATTAATGTGCAAAACAATGGTTCTTTACCCCCTTAGCACCTGGCTGATGAGGGAACAAGGTTGGTACAAATTATATTGTGAAATGTATTTGTTCTGTATTTCACGTGTTTTGCAAGGCGCTAACGCAATATATTTGTGTCCAGTAGATGGCGATGTGTTACTGTAATGTTATGCTCAGAGCACGGGCCTATTAAAATAACTAATGTGTCATTTCAGTGTTGCACAGGCAAAGGACAGATTCCATGGTTTGTAAGATTTATTAAGATACATAGAATTAATCAGTCAAAGGTCATTAAGGTAAATAAATACGGTTAAAATGTAGAAAAGGTAACTATTACTCACTGTAAGAACTAATTGTATTTCATTAGATTTATTGTGCCTCTTTCGGTGTGTTCACATGCAAGGTGTTCAATAAAAGTTGTTAACTATCAGTTTGAGAAACCATCTTTTCAACTGGGGATGGTACAAAAGAGGTTTTTGATAACCTGAGTATACTGTCTGCTTTGTATCAGAAAACAGTATTCAAGTGCACTGACGAGTTGACTGTATGAACCCACGTTTTTTCACGTCTTTCAGCTAAAATGAGCCAGTGTCGATTTTTAGTATATATTTAATTGGTTCTTCCAATTGCTTAAAATTGATTGATTATTGTGAAATTTAGTATGATCATTTGAAAGTACATTGTTTTATTGTTCGAAAATAATAATACATAGGCTAGCAGAGTACCTGTGTTTATAGTCACATACGGCTGTGTGACAAAGTGGGCCTTTGTCCCTTTTAATATCACCTTTAATTTAATCACCTAACACACCCGTTACTTTAAAGATACTTTATTTGGGTATCTTTTGTGTATTCAGTTAATTCATCCATCTATTTTTCCTGAACCTCCACATGGTCCAGATAGAGGGAGCGTGCCCTATGGCGGCCATTTTTAAAAAGCGTGGGAGTGGATGTGGGCTGGATCATGAGAAAGAGAGAATTGAGTTCTTTTTCTTTATCTTTTTTTTCTTTTATTTTAATGTCTTTTTGTATTTTGTAAAGTTTAAGTGTTTATAGTTTTTTCTTAAACACTTTTTCAAGTGTGTGTGTGTCTGTGGGGTGTGTGTGTGTGTGTGTGTGTGTGTGTGTGTGTGTGGGGGGGGGTACATCAAGGTATCAGTTTGATGTAGTGCTGCACTGCTAGGAAATACCTTACATATAAAATGAAATTAACTGCCACACGGCATAGAAGGTAAACTGCACCCTTTACTGGTAATAAAGTGGTTTACTCACAGATCAAATTAAACCTGCCCAAATACCGAATCGTTAAACTGCAATATCCCATTTTATGTAAGACTAAGTGTTCTCTGGTTTATAGACTATGAATATTAGTTTTAACAAGGTATATCTTGTTAAAGTTATGTAGTAGCTATAATTGGGGAAAAAAACACCTCGAAGCTTATATTTTTGCCTATTCATATTCAAAGAGAAATATTAATTCATTACTTCATTCAATCTAAACAGAAATAAACGGCTGTGATGACAACACCTTGACTCTTCTTCTATTACATTCCAGGGGATCCTCTGGCCTCCATAATCCAGCAGAGCTCTGTTGTGCTTCTCGGTCATGAAGTTCATCACCTGTATGTCATGATCCATGCTTCCCTGCTCCTGTTTTGCCTCCTGTGTTCTCCTCTCACCCTCCCTCACCTGCTTGACTCCAGAGCTGGGTGGAGCCCTGGCTCCTCCCACACACACCTGCAGCCCATCAGGGCAATCGACACAGCTGCAGGAGCTTAAAAGGAGCAAGGACCCAGCTCTCCTGGCCAGGTCGTCTGCTGAATCTTCACCGTGTGTCTGCGTGCTGTTTGCATCACTGTTTGTCTGCGTGCTGATTGTCACCATGTGTCTTCGTGTTGTTCACATCACTGCTTGTCCCCATGTCTCTGCTGTGCTTCCTGTTCGTGTCCTGCCTGGTGTCCTGCCCGTGTCCTGCCTGTGTTCTCCGACCCTGTCTCCCGGTACCGGCTCTTGTCTCGTCGTTCGCTGCACCTCTGGACCCTGACCGGCACCCATGCACCCAGCTCCTCGTATGTTCTCCCGTCACCTGTTGTGTCTTGTTCTGTTAATAAACACCCTTAAACTCGCCACACACCCACCGTCACGACACTGTAGCATCCCCTGGACACCCTCCAGAGCATCTAAGTAGGCCTGAAGTTGAAAGAGAAATCTATAGAAAACAAAGCTGTGAAACACAGGTAGGTAGCTAAAACTATGAAAGACTGTATTCATAATGGATAAAGAGTTTATTAAGAATGGTACAGGTTTAGTAATTACACTAATGCACTAACTCTAACTTCTAACCCTTTTAAATAAAGTGTCTGTACACAATTTATTTCCATGTAGCTGAGCAAAATGAGTTTTGTCCTAACAGATATAGCCTATTATAAAAAGGTTAAGATACATAATAACTGTAGATCACTGCCGTTTGAATGAACTAATTGTGTTTATCATGTTTTGAAGACAACAAAAATCAGGTAACAGTGTCTTTAAGTAGTTACCAAGCCTGAATCATTCTTAATAAACTGCCTTTCTTCATTCTTTATTAAGGGTAATTACGGTGTAGTTATAAAGTGTAACCAGTGAATCTGTTATAACAATCCAGATAATAGGTTTTAACAAACAGTTTATGTATCGATGTTCTCTGACTTGAATCCATAATCTAAAAAAAGTCATGTTTTGGCATTGGTCCTTGTAAAAGCCTATTTGTCTTTTTTTGTTCCATGTATTCGCTTTCGTTTAACCCTTTGTCAGATTTGTTAAATAGGTGGTTACTCACATTGGCTCCTCCCATGTCTGGGTCCTAACTAAATTTAGAGTGACATGTGTGCCACTCTAAGTTGAGTTCTACACATTAAAGCAATCGGAAAATGCGGAACGTCATGACAAGTATTTGAATTGAATTTGAATTGATTGGTCAAGACAGAACAACAGCGGAACAACAGAACAAGGCAAAAAATCAAACTTTCATTACAATTATATACATTCATATTCACGAGGAAAAAAGTTAATATGAGGCCTATAGATTGCCACAGAGTGCTTTGCATTGATGAACATTTGCCTTAAGGTACTAAGAGCTCCACAAAAATGCAGGGTGGCCCTCTTAGTTCTATAGATGATCTTTTGTGCCAACAAACATATAGGCTGTGTTATGCCCTGTTGAGAAAGCTAAAACTATTTCAAATTTAACAATTTTAACAACATGAAATACAAAAAACTAATAATGAGCAGTGGTGTGCCATCAGGGCTAGCAGGACCTGCCCTGTTGGCCCTGACATTTCATCACAAAATGTAAAACTAATGATTTTATTACATCAATTACATCACAGTTTTGTATTTTTAGATCTAAAATTCTCTCAAACATAACATAGATATGAGTATTTTATCAGATTTGGTTATTTTGGGGGCTACACATTCAGAAATGCCCTCTCTTTCTTTGGGCTTTCTATCTGCACAATACTGGTCCTAGCATTAAAACTGACCAATCAGATTGTGCCTTTGCAGTTGATTCATAGCAAAAGACGAAGTTTAAATCTGTGAACTGGACAAATCGTTGAAACTGGAGACAATAGGTGTTTACAGTTTCAGTGTAGTTTGCCCCTCCCTGCGGGTAGATATAAGGCAGTGGGCTTCAGTAATCTGATCAGAACTGAAGAAGCGGCTTGGATGAGCAGCGAAACTCTTCACTCCTACAACGATTTGTCCAGTTGACAGATTTGAACTTCGTCTTTTGCTATGCATCAGACCTGGACGACTGAGGGTTTACACAGATTTTTTGCATTGATTGACAGGCAGACATCAGCACTGGTGCATTGGCTTACTCCCGCCCAGGCCAGCTGTGTCCTCAGCGCTGGCCCTGGCCCTGTCGTGTCATGACTGCAGAGGCCACTAGTTGGCACCACATTGTTTGTTTGCCCGAGAGACTAGTACTACCTTAGTCTGTTTTTCGTTATATATAAAGTATACTTTCATTTGGACTTTATTTTTGGACTAATAATGACATTACTTTTCAAAAAGGAGCAGTTTATGTTTGTTACTTAAGTTAGTTGTAATGAAATGTTCAGAGGCGCATCGAAAACCACCAGACTATTAGTCAATGATTTACTGACACTTGGATCTCATGGAGCACAGAGTGAACTGTAGGATTTATACTTCCATGGTATGTAGCCAACATATGTGAAAGTATTCGCCTGATGAAGACAGCAGTGGTGAGTGAGGTGCTGGTGTTATCATATAGTCTATGTGCAGTAACTTGGATCATAGCTTAATGAGAAAGCAAAGTTCAAATGTGTCCATTATAGAAGTATTCACTTGTTGATGGTAATGTGCATGCGCGTTATGACTCGGTGTGTGCACCTGTGTGGACGTATACGGATACAACAGAAAGTTATATCTGTAAATATGGGCAGGTGGCCCAGGTCACTGATAATAGTAAATATACGTGTGCCTATGTGCACTCTGAACTTTTCTGCCAACAAATAAAGACTCGAAAAACAACGACAGTACATTTTATTAGTGAATATAAATGCATTGTTACATAGAAGGCTCTTTACTCCTTTGAGATTATGCTGCCTTTTCATTCAGATTTACCAGTTCATGGTCTGGCCTTTATAATCTATCAGAAGTCCATGATGCTTCTCAGACATGGAGTTTATCACCTGCAGCACCCCCTGGATACTCTCCTCACAGTCTATGTCGGCCTAAAGGTGAAAGAATACATATAGAACAAAGCTGTTAAACAAAAAGCAATATATATTATAAGGGTACTGTTAGAAAATCTGTTTCCTAAAGCATAATAAAGCTATAATATATTTGCCTTTGAACTCCACACCTCACAACATGGAATAGTCAAGTTTATCTAGTTGTACAAGTTGTGAGCCTAAACCTGACATCTGTGTTTTTATTTCATGCATTCACCCACTTTTGTCTGAGTATTAATGACTGTCCTATCAAATAGTGTCTCTACTGTCATATAAGATCAAGTTATTCACAACTTTTGTTTTAAATATTGGTCAGATTTGTGGAACATGTTGTCACTCACATTGGCTGTGCCCATGTCTGTCCTGACCCACCCCGGGTGCAGCACTGTGAACAGAATCTCCTCCTTCTGGAACTCAAAAGCAGCACAAGCGTTCAACATGTTCAGAGCCGCCTGAGAGAGTAACACAAGAACACAATTAGACATAAACTCATATTAAAGGAGCCTCATGTAGGCTAACATTCTGATTTCATAAACATGGCATCTGTGTCTCCAGATACAAACTAGACATCACCAAATAAATGGCCTTTACTTAACCTGACCCTCGTCAGATTGATATGTGTAGCCCTCTGAACAGAGTTTTACACATTTATCAATCTGGGATAGGTCTCGCTGAAAGCGGTCCTCACTGCAGGTTTTTCACAAATAAATGGTTTGCATTTCCACTAAAATAGGCTAAAGTATGCAAGTACTGTTTTAACAGTAAGAGTGCAGGCTACAAACATTTCATACATACATTTCCTTTAATATGAGTAAGGTGTTTACCTTACTGACGCGGTATGGAACTGCTGTCAGATATTTTTGTATCGCTTGAATGTTCTCGATTGATCCAATAATGGAGGACATGTTGACCACAGCTGCTTTTCGACAAGACATCCCAGAGACTCCGCTGTTCTTTGCTGCTGCACGTAGATAAGGAAGAAACTCCTAGTTTGAAACACAACATATGATATTATGCAATGTTATATATTAACTTTCCTCAACTGCTATGCTTTCCTTACTTGAATGACACTCATGGGGCCGATTACATTTGTGTTTAAAACTCTGGCCATATCCTCTGGAGTGGAGTCGGCGAAAGTCGAGTTGATTAAGATGGCTGCATTGTTAATAATGAGATTTAGGCCTTTTTCTCCTAGAAGTGAGCCCACCTGCTCAGCCGACTGCCTGATGCTGCTCCGGTCTGCAGTGTCTAACAAGGGAAGTACACAGAAATTAACTCTCTGTTCACCTTTTGAACCTTTTGTGCCCTTTGGCATATTTATTTTCTTTGTCTTTGTTTAATGGATCTTGTTCAAATTTCACTTAGCCTGATTATTTTTGAAAAGGCTCATTTCGTCAATTTATCTTTTTTGAAATAGTCTTCTATAGCTGAGTTTCAAAAAGCGTTTTGTGTCCTCCTCTTTGAACAGCCATAAAAACACAGTACATTCATATTTCTTTGTACTTTAAATATGCATAGAACTACTTATGCTTGAAACATACATCCCAAATAATTGTCTTATTTTATACTACTGGCTTCTGGGTTTTCTGGATCCAGTTGATGGTGCCACTTTTCCCATGATGATGATGATTATTATTATTATTATTATTATATTGGTCCAAAAGGGTTAAAAAAACAAAACAAATTCTGTATTTGTAATTTTCCAATAGTTAAGGAGCCAATGAGTTAAAAATAATAAGCCCCCAGGCTGTCGGTTTTATGCACCAGTATGAAAAACAAATCACTTTTTTTTTTTTTTTTTAAGCATTGTAATATATTGTTGTATTGTACTGTAATTACCTGACCAGCCAGAACCAAACGCTTTGACAAAACTTTACGAAATCCAGTGGATCTGGAGCCGTTTCCTGCCTCCCTGATTTCGAGGGCATGATTGACACAAACAAACCAGAGAGATGCATGGTCTGTTTGTGTCAAAAACAAACATATTCTTTTTTCTACTTGTAAACAACATAAAGGACTGAGAAACGGACTGCTGATTTTTGCAGAATCCACATTCAAAGCAGCATGCTCTTAAAAATACGTTGTATATTGTTTTGAATGCTCTGAACATTTTTGAGAGGAGACATGTTCTGTGTTTGAGAAAAAGGGGAGGAGGCCCCAGGGAAGACCCAGGACACGCTGGAGGGACTGTGTCTTTCAGCTGGCCTGGGAATACCTTGGGGTCCCAATGGAGGAGCTGGAGGACATGTCTCGTCCCAGAATCTTCTGGATTCGTTCACAATGCCGAAGGGACTGGCTGTTCAGGCAAGTACTGTGTGGGACTAACATCCACACACATTTTTTGAATACCAAAAGAAAGCACAGTAATAGCCAGGGGCCCACTGGGACAGAAGGAATTAATAGAAAATTGTGTAATAGAGGATACTGATCAAAGCGTGTTGCCTCTCACTCGTCTCAATGAATCGCCCCAAAAAATGGTGTCTAACTTATTAAATCCTCAAATGTTGTTACAGAAATCATGTTATAAGCATTTTTTTCTACAACAATAACATTTTAGTGTCACTTACCCATGCGAATGATTTTGATGATGTCTGGGTGCTTCTTTGCCAGAGCTCTTAACTCCTAAACATAAAACAGCGTTTTGTTTCTAATAATTATTGATAACCTACATATGAACAAATGTGAAGTTTACCTCAGCTCTGGGTCCATCCGGGTCCCTGCAACAAGCGAACAGCACACTCACAGGTATCAAGGGACTCTGCGTCTCCACCATCTGTTTGACCATCTCCAGACCCAGGCCTCTGTTGGCTCCTGTTATTAACACGCTGATGGGTTTAGAAGACATTTTCCTCTTCTTTGCAGATTTGACCCATTTCAAGTGAATCTATCCTGGTAAAGAATTTATTTTAGCAGATTAAAACACGCCCACTTTATCTGACTCCACCTCAATAACTGCTCTGGTGTCCCAGAACGTGTCATGATTTAACCCATGTTGTAACAGGTAGTCCCTAGGAAATCCTACAAACACGTTAAGACAAAAACTGGTTTACCCTAAGGACAAAATCCCGAGCCACAAACAAAGTAATGTAGTCTACTCTATTCAGTGTAGTGAAGAGTGCAGTGAGCGTTACATTGGAGAAACTAAACAGCTACTCCACAAGAGGATGTATCAACACCGGCGTGTTCCTCTGTACCCCAGTCCACCGTGCATCTATGTGGACAATATACAAATGTAATATTGCTGATTTTCCTATAATGGTGTAAAATGTTCTGTTTTCCATGCAGTAGTGGCCATATATCACTCTACTCTGGGTATTATAGACACTGATCCAATCAACTTCCTGATGTGATCACATTGTTTGACTTCCTGATTCAATCACATTGTTCGATTGTGCTTTAAATTTCTTATCTATAGAATGTTACCTGCCACTGCTCAAATAATATAAAACATTGGTGCAAGCTCACCTTCTTCAGACTCTACCAGATTGCAAGACTCTACCAGATTGCAAGACTTTACCAGATTGTCAGACTCTACCAGATTGTGTGACTCTGTGAAACTCTGTCAGACTGTTTTGCTGTAACCAATAATAAAGATCTACAGAACGATCCCTGTACCTCTACGCCTGTTCTTCATGCAACAGAACAGAAACCGACATCTACATCTGAAAGCCACTAACCACTCCTCTGAAGATAGTGAAGTTCAGATCTTAGCCAGAGAAAAGAAATGGTTTGAAAGGGGAGTAAATGACCTCATTTATTTTTGCCTTACTGTTAATTTAGTTTGTAAGTGTCGTAATCTGTTTATTACAAAAAATATAGTTTATGCTTTTATTTTGAAAGGCGTATTGTACAGCCAGGAGGCTGTAACAAGAAAGCAAAGTTATCTCCCAGTTAAGTGACAATCTACAACAGAGCGCATCCATGGACAGCAACAGCAACTGTTGAAGCATTTCTTTTGCAATCTGCATTCAGTCTGCATGATTTGGCTTCCAGCCCTAAATCATTAAATGTCGACTTTTTTTTTGGCTACAACTTCATCCATCCATTTTCTTCCGCTTATCCGGGGCTGGGTCACGGGGGTAGCAGTCTAAGCAGGGACTCCCAGATTTCCCTCACCCCAGACACATCCTCCAGCTTCTCCGGTGGGATCCCAAGGTGTTCCCAGGCCAGCCGAGAGACATAGTCCCTACAGCTTGTCCTGGGTCTTCAACGGGCCTCCTCCCGGTGGGACATGCCCAGAACACCTCCCTAGGGAGGCGTCCAAGAGGCATCTTGAGCAGATGCTCGAGCCACCTCAGCTGGTTCCTCTCGACATGTAAGAGAAGTGGCTCTACTCCGAGCTCCTCCCATGTGTCTGAGCTCCTCACCCTATCTCTAAACTCTTCCACTTGAGGCAAGGGCTCACCACCCACCCGGAGAGGACAAGGCACCTTTTTCCGGTTAAGAACCATGGCCTCAGATTTGGAAGAACTGATTATCATCCCAACCACGTCACAGTCGGCTGCAAACCGCCCCAGTGCCTGCTGCCGGTCCTGGCCCGATGAAGCCATTAGGGCAACATCATCTGCAAACAGCAGAGATGAGATCCTGTGGTTCCCGAACCAGACCGCCTCTAGCCCCTGACTGTGCCTAGAAATAAAATAAATATAATGAACAGAACCGGTGACAAAGGGCAGCCCTAGTGGAGTCCAACATGCACAGGGAACAGGTCTGACTTACTGCCGGCAATGCGAACACAGCTCCTGCTCCAGTCATACAGGGACCAGACAGCCCTTTGCAAAGGGCCCCAGACTCCATACTCCCGGAGCACCCCCCAAAGGACATTACGAGGGACACGGTTGAATGCCTTCTCCAAATCCACAAAACACACATGGACTGTGTTTTGTTTGTGTTGTGGGTTCTTCAATAAACACACCAGTACTTGGTGTCTGGTTATCTGTTAACTGCATTCATGTTACAGGTGTACACACGATAAAGCATTCACCCTAAAACTACATATGTTCCAACAACCGGCTCTCCGCGTCTCATCTATCTGGCTCCTAGCGCAACTGAATGTCCAATCAAATTGTACATATCATTACAGACTGGTTGGGCAAACTTCCATGAACCCCCGAGCACCCGATGGAGAGTGTAGAGTTGGTCCAGTGTTCCACGACAGGGACGAAAACCACACTGCTCCTCCTGGATATGAGGTTCGACTATCGGTTGGAGTCTTCTCTCCAGTACCCTGGAGTAAACCTTACCGGGAAGGCTGAGGAGTGTGATTCCCCTGTAATTGGAACACACCCTCCGGTCCCCCTTCTTATACAGAGGAACCACCATCCCGGTCTGCCACGCAATGTTGTAGAGACGTGTCAGCCAAGACAGCCCCACAACATCCAGAGATTTGAGGTACTTGGGACGGATCTCATCCACCCCCGGAGCCTTGCCACCAAGGAGCTTGCTAACCACCTCAGTGAGCCAGGGTGGTGGACGAGTCCACATCCAGGTCCCCAGTCTCTGCTTCCTCCTTGGAAGACGTGATTGAGGATTGAGGAGATCCTCAAAGTATTCCTTCCACCGCCCGACAACATCCCCAGTCGAGGTCAGCAGCTCTCCACTCGCACTGTAAACATTGTTAGTGAAGCACTGCTTCCCCCTCCTGAGGCGCTGGATGGTTTGCCAGAATTTCTTTGAGGCTGTCCAATAGTCCTCCTCCATGGCCTCCCCGAACTCCTCCCAACCTCGAGTTTTTGCCTCCGCGACAGCACGAGTCACAGTGGAGAACATGGCCCACTTGGAATCCATGTGCCCAGCCTCCCCAGGGATCAGGGAGAAGCTCTCCCGAAGGTGCGAATTGAAGACCCCCCTGACAGAGGGCTCCACCAGATGTTCCCAACAGACCCTCATGATACGCTTGGGCCTTCCAGGTCTATCCGGCTTCCTCCTCCGTCAGCGGATCCAACTCACAACCAGGTGGTGATCACTTGACAGCTCTGCCCCTCTCTTCACCTAAGTGTCCAAAACACGTGGCCAAAGGTCAGATGACATGACGACAAAGTCGATCATCGACCTCCGACCTAGGGTGTCCTGCTGCAACGTGCACTGATGGACACCCTTGTGTTTGAACATGGTGTTCGTTATAGATAAACTGTGGCTAGCACAGAAGTTCAATAACAAAACACTGCTCGGGTTCAGATCAGGGAGACTGTTCTTTCCAATCATGTCCCTCCAGTTGTCACTGTCGTTACCCACATGGGCATTGAAGTCCCCCAGGAGAAGAACTCCTCAGTCGGTGCACTGTCTAGTACCCCTCCTAGGGACTCCAAGAAGGCCGGGTACTCTGCACTGCTGTTTGGC
>JAIEZT010000019.1:22537127-22657127 GCA_019594935.1 Periophthalmus modestus
TGTCTAACTTATTGAATCCTCAAAAGTTGTTACAGAAATCATGTTATAAGCATTTTTCCTAGAACTTTAACATTTTAGTGTCACTTACCCATGCAAATGATTTTGATGATGTCTGGGTGTTTCTTTGCCAGCGCTCTTAACTCCTAAACATAAAACATCGTTTTGTTTCCAATAACTATTGATAACCTACATATGAACAAATGTGAAGTTTACCTCAGCTCTGGGTTCATCCAGGTCCCTGCAACAAGCGAACAGCACACTCACAGGTATCAAGGGACTCTGCGTCTCCACCATCTGTTTGACCATCTCCAGACCCAGGCCTCTGTTGGCTCCTGTTATTAACACTGTGATGGGTTTAGAAGACATTGTCCTCCTCTTTGCAGATTTGACCCACTGCACATGAGTCATGTCTTGTGAAGTATTTATTTCAGCTGATTAAACCACTCCCACAGTTTATATCTGACTCAATCTGACGTATATCTAACCTCAATTAAAATGCTATGTCATAGTATGTATATATGTATGGAATGTAAGAACTATGACATGCAAATATGATAACTCCATTAGAATACCAGTATACAGAACTGTATTTAAAGGAGTTTCTATCTTTTCTGATATCAGAGCCTTTTCCTGCATCTAGCTTTCAAGTTATAAAAGTTAGTAGTTATTTTTGAAACAATAGATCTTATCATTTGGTAATAATTTACCAAAAGATCAACCTAAAATGAAATGTGTCAGCAGTGATGTCTTTAAAACTATTCATTTTGTCGACTTCATGTTATATGGAGCCAATTTGAGGATGGTTCACCATTCAAAACTTATATATTTTGTATTTAATTGTTAATTGCCATGGCAACAATCCTAACTTGGATTACAAAGATCTAAAGATGTGTGGTTGTCATTGCTGACTTTATAATCAACAGTGACAACAATGTTTGTGAGTGTTTCCTTTCCAAGAAGGAGGATCTAAGGACAGAGTATGTTCATGGAAAATTGTTTTCTGTTGGTTAATCTGTGAATTACTGACCAATGTCTGTGTCAGTGATTTTCTAACTTTATGTAGGTTAAATCAATTATCCTGTTAAGCCCTAAGAGGCAAATGCTGTTGTGATTATATTACAGGAACAAGAATAAAATAAGAGAAAGAGCCCAATCAAAGGAGAATTTGTGTACTTACATCCAAACAAGACACATAACCAATGTAACTCAATGTCCTGCACTGACAATCCATGGTCAAAGGGTCAATCATCTCAGTTTGTGACACTCTTTATATCCCCCCACTGCTGGTGAAACAAAGGATGTAAGCGACACATACAAATAAATATTATAAAAATCTAACAAGTTGTTTAAATCACATTTGAATACAACATTTAGTGTGACAAAAACACACCCACAACATAAAAGGACATCTTTCATTTGGCCTCTAGGGGAAAAATTGGCAGTGTCTTGCTCTTTCTGGATACTGTGGGAGAATTTCAGAGCTGTGGACACTGATCAAAATTCAAATTAAGAATACCTAAGCCACTTTAAGAGATGGAAGTAATGGGTATGATAGAGAGGTATAAAGAACATGTTACACAGGCCCACACTTGCTTGCTTTTCATGCTTTTTGGGGGGCTTGACATTGACTTATAGCAAGTTCTGTAGACTAATTATACCTTGTCCATTGTAAATAATGCCTACCCTCATTAGCTGTTACCTTTCATTTAATTTGTAGACAAACTTTGCCAAATAATGCAATTAAATTGAGTCACAAGGCAGTGCCAAGCAAAGAGTGATAGGATAGGCCCGAAAACATATGCGCCATCATCAGCAAGCATAATACTTAACACATGTAGTTAACTTATCACTAAATAAATAATTAGGACTACAAATGTTAGCTAGTGACCCTAACTCTTCTATTCTCCCACAGCTCTCATGTGATTGTTGTATACTTCCTCACATGTATACATTCGTACGGCACATACAGTACGCAATGCAGTACATGATGCAGTAACATGCACATACATACAAATAAATAAATATGTTTTTTTTCTCATAAATGCACTTGTGTCCGCAGCTCTCCACTTTAAAATCTGAAGGTGCATACATAAAACATTCCCGGTTGTTATTATAGAAAAGGTCCATGCATGTCTGGCACTTCAGAGTTCACCATTAAGTTTGTGCTTGTGCCATCTATTCTCCAGTGAAATGAAGTCTTTATTTGTCACTTATTCCATAATGGGACAGTGTATTTGTTTATTTTGATGTTTCTCACAGATGAGTGCTGTCCTGCGTATCAAACCGGTGACTATCAGAAAGGCCTGCGCTGCACTTCCGGCTGTTTCCCTGATTGGGGACGACTGAGAGTGGATCTGGTCTGATTAAATACCTGCGCATAAACACAAGAGGGAGCAGGTTTACAAGTTGTGTACATTTGTGTGTCTTTTCTTTTGAGTGTTTTTTGTGTGTGTGTATTGTTGGGTTTTTTTTTTATCTTTGTACTCACACAACATCGTGCAGCTCCAGCCGAGTGTCCGGAGAAGGGTTGATGAGAATGTAGGACAGTCTGTTACCTTGGTCGGTCATCCCATCTGACACAAGAGGAAGGGGAGGAAGAGGATAAGGAGGAAGGGGAGAGGAAATCACAGTATGTTCTGGATATGCAGTCTGTAATGCGTCTACACTGTTAGGTCCCCTTTTATAGTTGCTTTGACATGGTTACTATCTAGACCGCGAACAGAATTAAGTATATATATATATATATATATATATATATATATATATATATATATATATATATATATATATATATATATATATATATATATATATATATATATATATATATATATATATATATATATATATATATATATATATATATATATATATTTTTTTTACCCCTCTTTTTACTGGCTAACTTCTGTATTGACATTGACTATATTATTGCGATTACTATTTTCTGTACATAAATACTTGTTGTAGTATGTGTCTATTGGACTAATAAATTGTATTATTATTAATGTATACTGGATACACTTATTATTTTCATTTTCTATTTTACCTTTGTGTCAGTACATTAAATTAACTGTCATATATAGTAACCACCTGTATTTAGGTATTTAGTTTTATCAACATTATAATTTGACATTAGTTTTATGTCAGTGTTGCATTGTTCAACACTGTTACATTCTCCAAGTTTAGGGCAAAAGGCATGTTGGCTTGTATTACCATGTTGCAAGATTTGTGAGAAAAACTTCAGTATTTACTAGCAGTAAAATTTGTTTTAAACATCTGTCATTAGCATAGTGTCTAGAAAAATGTCAAAACCTCTCTGCTTACTGAATCCAGTGGGAGATAGGCCCAAGTGTTTCATCCTGGTCCGGACTAAAGCATTTAGCTCTTGTCTCTCGGAGCGCCTGAACAGGGTGAGTCTCTGCTGGCTGATCCTCTCTGCAGCGCTCCCAGGACCTCCCTTGGCTGAGCTGGATGCCCTCCCACCTTTCCGGCTCAGTCTGCGTGCCCACTGCATACTCTTCCTCCTCAGCAGCGGGTGATCCGTAGTGTGGGAAGAGGAGGAGGAGATGGGCTCAGAGGAGGTGGAGTTTCGGTGAGAGCCTGATAGAAGAGGCTCTCTGCTCTCCCTGGTGTCCTCATAGTCCTCTACTGTGATAGATACTTGGGACTGGAAACATAAAAAGTTTTTTAAAAGGTGAGACATTACAGTATAATTTCTGTCCATTTAAGTGTCCTAGAACTTTATTTTGATTATTCTACATTGGTGACAAATGAATAATGGTCTAATACACTTAAATAAAAGAGGGGAATGATAATAGTATAAGAACACCTTGCCCAGAGAAAAGTTTCCTCCATGTAACCAATAAAACACATGCTCTCCAAAGATATTCCTAACATCTAATTATGTCTCTTTCATTACTTTAACTTATCTAGTCTTGAATGGAGCATGGATAAGCATTTTGTATAGGGCACAAAACTTTAAATGTCTCTATCCACTATTTCGCTTTAATATTAACTTTTTTTTTTTTTTTTTTAGAAGAAATTGGATCAAAGTATCTTCATTTCTATGCTGGTTAAAGTTTGTGGTCAGTAAAATGCCCAGATAGCAATCTGTATCTTGTGGTTTCAATTCTAAACATTAATTTGATTTAGGATTATTAAATTATTCAGCATTGTTGTTCATTCAGTATTATATGTTGGCCACTTGGGGGCAGTAGAACAGAATATTGCAGCTCTATTGGGAAATACAGACTAATAATAGCCTAACCACATCATAAATTGAAGATATTTTTAGCACTGTTATTTCTATTCAATTTCTGTAATACTTATTTTTAGCTTTGTAATTTACAACATCTCCACTATTTCTGCCTTTTACCTATTTTACACAACAGCATAAAATAGTGCCAGATGATGTGATTAATCACACCAAGTTATTCAGAAAGTGATATGTCTTTTACAATTAAAAAAGAGAAAATCAAATTCTATTGAAAGATCACTGCAAATGAAAGACTAAGATACTACATTTTTTTAGTGGCTGACCTCTGACACTGGTAGCTTGTGTGCTTCTGTTCTGTAAATCCCAATGGGAATGTCTCCAGTGGAGGAGCACAGTTTCTGGTAAAGACGTCCATAATTTCTTATCCATAGATCATCTTCTGTTATTTTCATCTAAAACAAAAAGCTGTTACTGGACTTTTCAAATATTGTGGCATTTCAGTACTACTTTTCATGTGTGTACTCACGGCACATAGAAATCCTGACCCAGGCATGGAATCCAGGCCGAGAAGCAGTCTGGCGATGGAGATCATGTAGTCCTTTACAAATGACTACAACAAAAACAACCAAGGTCAAGAAGAGATAAGAAGTGAGCTCCAAACTATACTAACGAATAATGATGATGTGTTATTCGCTGTGAAATTTGGTGCATTATCGCTTCAGTAGCCACAGCTGCCCTGAAGTAGACTCTACACCACTTTGACAAACAGTAACACAAACTACATTCACACAGAGTATAGCACAAGTTTTCTTACTAAAGGGTTACTAAAGGTAGTCATTCAAAAGGTATGTTTATGTTTAAGACATAAAGGTTAAAAATGTGCAAAGTATACCCTCATTTATCATTTACGCAATGATTATTTTCAGGAAAAGGTTGCTCTAAAATTGTTGATTGTTCCAAATGTTGAGCTATGACTTAAGTACAAAAACAATTGCATGTGTAGAGAGTATTTAGGTAGAACATTGGCTCAGATAGCTATTGTATCCTTGGGCAAGTCACTAAACCCTCCTCCACCAGTTAGGGATCAGAATTGATAAGAATACATTGGGGTTTGTTTCTGAATACCTGGTACAGCAGTGTGTCCAGCATGCTAACACTGAAGACCTTCCCTGCAGCGAAGGGCAACCGAAACATGAACACCAAGTTGGAGCCTTTTTCTCTTTCCTTCTGCAACAAACATTGCACAAAAATGAGAATGCATACAAAGTCTGAGTAAGGCACTGGATTTCTATGAATAATGACAGCAAACTTAATTTTGGTAATTTGATATAGCATTATTAATCCTAACAGCGGGATTTCATTAGAGAAGACTTCAACAAATAAAATTATGAAAAGCCATGTGCTGCAAGGTATAGGGAAGCCAAAACTCAACAGACTATAATTGGGAATCCCATTATAATTTCTATTAATCATGTCATCGCAATCATTGTAACCCAGTGTTCTATTCACAAAGTTAAAGCATGAGTGGAGCACCGCATCAATAAATTATTCACCTTCTCGAGTTTGGACAGAGCCAGGGAGTAATGGTCTTTGACTTTGAACTGCATGAAACGCATGTTGGCTGGGTGTGTGAGCTCCGTGATGATGCTGAGAGCTGGAAACAATCTGCAAGAAAAAACAAGTGTTCTTTTCTTTCATTCACAGCCGGTCAGTTTATGATAAAGATATGTTTTTGTGTCTTGAAATCTATTAACATGAGGTACACATAGGGTAGGGTACACTACTCAATAGCCCTTATACGACAATACTATTTGTCTTCATTTGGCCTTAAAGGGCCCATATTATGCTATTTTCTGACTTATGTTAAAATGTTGTTTCCTCATCACAAACATGCCTACATATTTAGGCTGAGTTATTCTCTCAAACGGAAACCACTCTGTTCCACCTTGTGATGTCATGTGTTAATACAGGGCATGCTCTACTGTGTTTTTAAAATCCATACTCCTTTGTTAGAATCAGTTGGATGATTTCAGTCCTGGAACTGCCAATCTCTACTGAACTAAACGCAAAAGGTAGCTGTTAACTTGAAAACTACCACTAAATGACATCACAAGGTGGAAACGAGTATTCTGAGCTTTGGAGATGTAGGCAGACTAATAATAATGGGTTACTCAAACATGTGTAATAAAACAAAACACAACTGCAGGTATGTTTTTAAGAAGGCAACAGCATTCTAACATGGCTCAAAGTTCACAAGAGTCAGTTTTGTGTAATATAGGACCTTTAAGTAAGTAATGCCAGCATTGTAAAATATCCAAAAGACAAGGCCCATACCACACTGTGAAATGTCAGTAAGAAATATGGAATAATGTGGTCTATAAAACTAACAAAATCACCTCTTTTTTAAGCAAATTCAAATTTCAACATAGCACACCTGAAAAGCGTTTGAACGTTGACAATCGTCTTGGCATCTGCCATGTAGTCCTCCTCTGCGATCATCGAACTCTCCTTGTCCACTACCACCATGGTGTCTGCAAATGTGACTCCACATCGCAACAAGCTGTCCAGACTGAAGAGGAACGACAACAGAATACATCCAAAAATCTAAGACTAGTGTTTAAAATGGACTTGGTTTGGTGATCTTACTTGTCAATGGAGCCCACTGTGTAGAAGACCATGGGGAACCAGCATATTGCCTCAAGGAAGTCTGCTTCGGGTCTAAACCAATAAAAACACAAATAAGTTTAGAGATTCTCAGCGGTTGTGCTTTATGCAGCTGTGATGAAGTGTGTCCCTCCCCTCCTTTATTTGTACGAGGAAATACAACTCAGACTAACGGCCTGTGGTGAAGAAACATGGTGTCTCTGTGACTCAGCATTTGACTGCTGTTTTATAGGATTGTGCTTTAGTTTATCGTATGAACCAAACAGCACAGACACAGCTATGCAGATAATTATCTTGGAAACAACTTATTTCACTTTTTGCACAAAAAATAGCTACATTATTTATTTCTTTTATGAATCACTTACTGGTTACTAACAAATGATTCAGAGTTTCTCATCTTTGTGAGAGAATTGCAATGTCCAAGTACACTTCATCATATAAATAGCAACTTAAAACACAACAAAGAAAGGTAATACAAAGTATACTCAGGCATGGTTTACGCTCTTTTATATATTGTATCACGCAACCTGTTTTTACCTTAAACAAAAGCATGTAACGTTCTGGATGTCACCCAGCTTGTCACCTGCTGGGGGGGCTCTAAACCACTTCTTTTTAATGCAAGTAAAGTAAAGTAAAAAACAACAACAAAAAAAACAACAAAAAAAAACAAAAAAATCCCTACATTTGGAATGTAGTGATCACACAGCCTATATAAAAAGTAAACAGAGAGTGTTCCTCACATGCTCTCCAGTAGAAGCACAATGGGGTTTAGTTCCTTCCTGGGTCTGTAGTAGGCTCGCAGAGGCACTATAAAGTTGTACAGGCCATTCCCTGCACTCTCCGCTGACACAATGATCAGTTTGTTTTTGAAGCCGTACGAGCGTGCGTCCTCAAAGGGGATGTGGTGACAGGCCTGGGACAGAAGCACAACATGAAGCATAGCTGTAACTGGGGTCACGACCTCCAGGATCAGACCAAAGACAAACCTTGTCCATGCGCAGGCAACAAAAAGGCATCTTCTCCTGAAGCAGATGGCACAGCGCGGGTGAGCTGCCGATGTACGGGGAGTTCAGAGGGTACCCTTTCACCCACCTGTAAAACAACAGTACAGGGACTTTGAGTGAACACTGTTTCAGTCTTTATTTGGACTTTGAATTACTTATTATATTGTGATTTTTAACATGTATTTTTTGCTTTTTGCATTTGCTCTCTAGATTCTTTGGAATAAAGTGTGTTATGAACAAAAATACTATTAGTAGCACTTTAATTTACATCACAGTGATAGCATAGTATAAAGAAAAGTAACAAAGAAATATTTATGGGCACATCTGTCATTCTACTCTAGTTCATAATAATATTAACTTAATAAATCCCAATCTGGTGAGATTGTAAATGGCCAGGAAAGAGTATTTTTCTGGTAATAAAGTGGAAACAGGGCTGCAAAATGATCTTATAGTCACAATGCTATTTCAGCCCTATCACTGCTGTTACTGTGTTATAATGCAGACTTAAGGCTTATATAACTGGTTTTATTATAATTCTAACTTCACTCTATGGTGACATCTGTCTAGAAACAATTCTCAAATTCACTTTCCCTGTCTCAAAACACTAGATACTTGTCAGTCTAAGCTGCTTGACACTACAAAGGAAACAGACCAGTAGAAGTTATCATTTATTCAACCACGTTTGTGTTGGCAACTGTTCAGATTTTATTGATCAAAGTGTGTGTTTATTATGCAACAAAAAAACAAAATTCACTGAACCACAAGGATACATACTCGCAATGGCGTGCCCACCAGTGCGCACTCTCGTCTCTGTCGCTGTCCTCTTTACTTTCGCCCTCCCCCTCATCCTCAGACTGGTCCCCCAACAGGTCAAAGGTCGGGTGGCTCACTCCGTCTACCAGCTCCAGGACAGGGGCGATGCTGTGCCTCCTTTCCTCCGCAGACTCCCCCATGGCGGGTAGAGCAAGAGTGTTTGCCCCACTCATCTCTGTCCTGGAGCTGCTTCTGCTGCCCCTGCCACTGCCCAGGCCTGTGCCCACATCCTGTCCCTCCGGACTGCTGTCACTCGAGTCATGGAGGTCAATCGCCACAGTGCCTAAAGTAAAAGCACAAAGTGACTCTTCTCAAAGTTATTTGAATCATACTTCTCAGTTTTAATATTATAGAATGTTTCTAAACTGTGACTCCTTCAAGTTACTATTATGGAGTCTTTTAAGTTGTGTTCTTGTCCTGTCTAGTTATGGGCTATATCATATTTTTTTAATCAATACCAAAACTCATTACTGGTCTAACCTGATGGGTGAAGACCTTTCAGTATTACAACTCCTTATTTCACACGATTAATGACTCAATCAATATGGTATTACCCTAAATAATATTATTCTTTAAAGAAGAGTTTTAAATAGGCTGTAAAAAACAATAGCGGACACAGATGGATCAGTCCAAAATGCTGCTGATGAAAACAATGCATAAACTGCCCTAACATGCATCAGTAGTCTCACACCTCGTCTCCACACCATAAAGCTGCTGTTACACATAAATGGCTAACTCCATATGCCAGGCTTATGTCCATAAGTGTCATTAATATGTGTCATTTTAAAATGTATTATTATTATTATTTTTGTAATTTTGGTTCCAGATTAAAGTCCCATCCAAACTGTTATAAGAATTAAGTATGGAAGTATGGAGCCAAATGACAAACTTGAGTTAACTACCCCTAAAATTGTAATTTAGGTTGGAGTTGGTGAAAATTAACCACTCCACTACTAATTTACTGTTTGGGATTTATTGTGGTTTTAAGGAAAGAAAATTATTGAATTATTGAAAATTATGGAATACCTGCCCTAAAAAAAGACCTCACCTACCCTTAAGCACTACCCCATTAATCCTGCATTTTGGCCCCTGTCCACTAGGAGGCGTCTTTGTAAAGCAGAGTACAGTGCTGTGTGACATTTCAGTTGACTTGGCAGATGCACTTATCAAGGGTGACTTTTAATCGGATACATGATGGAGCCACTGAAGGCTATTCCCCACACAAAAGCGCAGACTATCTCATATCTGCACTGTTAGTTCCTGTTTGTAAAGATAAATATGTTCAAATATCAGGGTGGAGAGTAGAATTAGAAATACTCATGCCACAATAATAGGCTCTGGGCACAGCAGCATGCTAGCTAGCTCACTGTGTCTCAAAGCTAACAGTTACTTTTATTAAAATCAGAAAACATAAAGTAAACAACCTATTAAGATTCAAATTAATTAAAATAAACATTACCCCGTTACTTTTATATGTAGAATACTTCAGTTTGTGGTGTTGTTGTAATGTTCATTACACCTCAAAATTATCATTAGCGTTAGCATTAGCAGTGACACACAAACTTCTTTCTAAACAGAAAAGAAGTGTTCTCCAGTATTTATTTTATTTGTGTAGTATACATACATATTCATTTTAGAGTCACTCAGGAAAAACCTCACAGAGATACAACTGGACATGAAGTAGTGACGCCGACAGTGAAGTTGCCGGGTTGTGCATAGAGCCAATTGAGTCAATTTTCTGGATAACTATATTTTTTTTAGGTTTTTAAGCATGAACATGTTTTGTTCAAGCTTATTGTCCTAATTGGCAACAGTACTGTCATCGACTCCCATCGATTGCCCAGAACTCAGAGAATATGCAGATTGCGGTTTAAAACAATTTACTGGTAACTGTTTAATAAAGTTTGGTATAAAAGACTGATCTAAAAATACTACTAAAATGTATCAAAAAAGTAACTAGTACTAGTTTGAGTAGTATTTTTTTCGTGTAGTTTTACTGAAGTGCAAATTTGGCAGAACCACTTGGTGTGAGGTAGATGTAATTGAGTCCATTTTTACTAATTTTGCTGTACTTTTACTTTAGTACTTTTTTTCTTAACCACGGTCACTATCAAATACACACAACAGAAAGGGCCATCTACATGTTGTTATAGGACTGACCCATGCTGGCGATGATGCTGTGGACTGGCAGGCGTGTGAGTCCATGGTAGATACTTTGATGGACTCCTCTTCCATTTCCTCCCCCACTGCCCCAGGACGGCTCCCGGTGACCTCGCACGAAGGCTGAGTTTTCTTCTTTGGAAATGTTGATGTAGAAACATGTGTCGGAGGCGCCCATGATGTGGCATGGCCCAGGGTTCAGCAGGATGTTGGTGGTGTCTAGTCTCCGCACTCCTATCAAACATACCCCGTATCTGCAAAAATAGAAATCATTGTGCAAATTTATGCCTTCAATTATACTTATTATTACAACAGAGTAAAAAAACATCCAGTATTGTAAATGCTCCTTAGTACATTAGTCTAAAACTGTTGAAAAGTGACTAATATCTCGACAATTACATAGATTATTTACAGTGATATATGTATTTTTTATTCATTTATATTGACAAAGGTATGGCATTATGTTTAAACAGTGACTTATTAATAAGGCTTGCGACAGGTAAAGGCAAGATATCTAGCCAAAGGACACAACAACAGGTCCGAGCTAACATTAAACTGGCAATCTTGCTACAAAAAATACCAATTTGTTTTGGTTTATTTTGGATGGACCCCTTTCCATAGACGAAGCAGGAATGTATCCAGTCAATATGTATTAGCACACTATTTGAAGTCAAGTAGAGGTAGGTTTATACTTCATTGATCATTTAAAAAAACCTTTTCAAACTTACTTTTTGTGTGCGTGAAATGATGCGAAAGTGAAGCTCTTGCCATGATATTCCCCAAAGAATTTACTCTCTTCCAGGCGAATGTGGTGCACCTCATTGGCCGAGCAGCGGCGATACGTGCGATGCCATTGGTCAGCTGTGGACACCCCACTCTCCCTAAAACCAGATGGATGGGTCATAGGAGAGAACAAGCGACCTTTTTAGACATGACAGACAATTTTCCAGTTTACAATACAAGGATTTTTTGCCGTGGTGTTGCCAAGGTAATCCTAAATCCATTCAAAGCTGTTAATCAATAGTGCGGGATGGACAGGAAGAGCAGGCGGCCCTGACCTAAACAATAGATCCCAGAGAGCTAAGTGGACAGCAGCTTTCTCCGGGGAATATGGCTTAAGACGAGGAAGGCTAAAGAGGTGATAAGAGGAAGCCAGGTTGTGGGGGCAGTGTGAATGTGGGTGGCCTGCGACAGAGACAGTATTACATAAACAAGTGTTACAGCAAAAGTGCAAGGCTGGGGAGGACGACAAATCCTCATCATGTATCTTTGTTCCAGCCAATAAACCAAACAGCACATGGGCTATACATAACCACTTATGAAAAGAGCTCTCAAAACTCTCAGAATATATTATACTTATAAATGAGAATTATAGCCAGGCAAGGCAGAAGTAGTTTTAGAAGTAGAAGAATTAGTGCATCTATTTCATTTTTATTTCAAGGTTGCACTACAGAACCTTTCTGATGGTGGTGGAGCTCCGTGGAGATGTAATTGCCTTGCCTGGAGTTTTCCACAATATGGTATTAAACTTGTATTAAATGCTTGTATTTACTTTAAATGCACTTTTACTATGAGCAGGGTGGCCTCTCCACAGATACGAACTGTAACATGGCATGGTGGTGTCTTCTGCTTGCCTCCATGGAGATAGGTGTGTTTAATGTCATATTGTGGAACTTTCCAGGTAAAGAGTAGTTACATACAGTGCCTAATACAATTGTTACATATTTATTTGCAGTAAGTTGTGGGAATAAGACAATTCAGTGCATGTCTTTCTTTTTCACACTTGCTTTTGCTATCTAGGTCCTGGCTTTGTATTGCTTTGTTTGTTTGACTCAAAAGCGTGGTGAATGGGTTTTATGATCAAAAGTGCCACAGTTACGACTTTAACAAAATGAGCGACTCTAATTTTCTAATTTAATTTTCATGTTCCTCTCTGTACAGACTTCACTGTACCTGTTGAGGGCCTGAAATGCTCCCACACGCGGCTTGAATCCTTCCTGGGGATTAGTTCTCAAAAAAAAAAAAAAAAAAAGGTATAAAAAAGGCTGTATTTGAAATTCTAAATAAAAACAGGGATACTAGACGCACAACAAAAAAGGAATATCAACTGTTAAAATGACTTAAAATGTGAATGTTTATGGTGATTTGAGTCATGTTGAGTTGTTTCACTCAATAATAGGGCTGAATAATTTGGAGAAAACGTCTTTTGCAATTTTCTGGCAACCAGTGGGATTGGATTTGTAGATTTTATGTTTTTCTATTAGGATTTTGTTCAAAGTGCACAATTTAAACCTGTCCAGAAGCATTAAAGTCCAAGTTTGTAATTAGATTGGCTGATCTGGCCTTGTATTTTCACATAACACCACTAGATGTTATCTATGTTACTGCTGTCTGACAGTGTGCCAGCTTTGGCCTGACTGAAGAAGGGCAGAGAGCTGAACAAAGGCCAGGTGAAGGGCAACAGGATTCACAACTGCCATCTGCTAGTTAAAAAAATCAAATAAACTTTGTTATAACATTTGAAAGAAGACTGAAACAGGAACTTTTAACTAACACCTAAGTCATACATGGACATAGAACATGTTTTATAGGCCTAAACTACAGGGTTAGCAAGTTCTACATCAATAGGCCCCATGCATGGATCATACCTGGACAACTGAGGGATTACACAGACCTGTTCCCATGTACAGTATTTTATTGTTTGCAGTGAAAATTCCGCACAAAACATCTAAAAATAAGTGATTATATTGAATTAAAGTCATATTAACTAACCAGATAATCCTTTTTTGCAGTGTTGTAGAATGTTTGACATATCTTTGGTGGTGGCGTGCACTTACTGTCCCCTGGAGGAGTGAATGAGCAGTGTGATGAGAGTGGAGGTGCCTGGACACACGCAGTTGAGGGCCAGCATAGCATACTTAAACTCCTCTTCACACACCACATGATCTGCACAGACACAAGACATGAGAGGGACAACGCAACCTAGGTCAGAATGTCCAACCAAACACACAAGTCATAGGCACTTCAGCTCAGTACAAATTTAGTGAGACTCTTAGGTCTATCTGTGCTTTTAAGTATATACAGAATATGGATTTGTACATATAATACATACAATATGCATTTATTTGAAACAGAGCACTAAGGCGCTAAACCGCTATCAATAGAGCTTGATATTACAGGCCATGATATCATATATGTGTGGCAATATAACTGCAAAGAAAGTAACTTTGTTTATCAGTTTGTTTGATTGTCCTGCCAGAATTTATGAAATTCAAAATAGCATTTTGTACAAGAAATAATGATTCAACAGTTTGAAAAAGAATACAATAAAATATATATACAACATGTCAAGTACACACACCCACAGACTCACACACGTATGTCAGGTTTTTATGATTTTGGAGGATATTGTATTCCTTTCCTATACCGATCCTAACCTTAACCATAGTTTGTACTTGCTAACCTAAACACTGATCTTAACTTATTTTAACCAATATCTAAACTTGTCATTCATCTTCTTGTAAAGTTAAGGGGATCTGATTTTGTCCCCATAAGGAAGACAGTTTACCTTGTGTACGTGCAGATTTTAGTCCCCACAAAGTGATAAGTACCTGCCAGCCAATAGGACTGAAAAACATAGAGTAAAAAAATATATATAGACCTTAAAAAAGGTAAATATTTAAATTGAACATTGAATCTTTTTGCTGACCTAAACAGTATGCAGGTGTTAAGCAAAAAAGCAGTACCCCCATTGCTTCTTTGAATGGTGGTTTTCTTTGTGGTTAACATTTGAAGGAGGAAAATTTCCATTTCCTCTTTTGACAGCTCTGTGGGTTCCATATCGTGTCAGGATGTCACATTATTAGACATTGTTAATTTGCTTTTAGCTGAAAAAAGCCCTGCCGTGTCTCTGAGCTGAGCTGCAGAGGACACTGTGTCAGACAATAATTTAATTAGACAGCATTGTCCCCAAATCACCCTCTATTCTTCAAAAAAGAGCTTTGTTACCTCACTGCTGCTGGTAGTTATGTTACTACTACTGCTACCACCACTTCTATTACCACTACTACTACTACTACTACTACTACTACTACTACTACTACTACTACTACTACTACTACTACTACTACTACTGCTACTACTACTACTACTACTACACCTACTGGTACCATTGTTCCTATTCCTGCAGCCACTGCTACAATTCTGGAGTTATCACCTTATTTACATGTCATATAAACATTTACTTTAAAGTTTAGAAATCTGATTTCTTTGTGATTGTTCACACACATGCAAATTTTGAAGGAATATTATGCAAACAGGGCAACCTGATGTAGCAGATACATATGAAAGAGAAAATGGTAAAGATTAAAATTCACTGTACTTTGTTTTCCAGGTCATACCAAAAATCTATTATTAACTGACACAGGTGTTTTTGATGACTACATTTCTCTTGTACTATAAGCACACAACAATAATCAGATTTAATTAAAGGGTTATCTGATTATTCTCGTTATCTGATTTTCACTGGCCATACAAATGTACTCACTCTTAAGCATGTAATGTTGTGATGTATTTGCTTTTGAACCAGATCTCTATATCTGACCACACAGGAACTCTGTGCCTCTCACCTGCTGTCACGTGTCCTGGCTTTGAACAGAAAAGTCAATGGAGCGATTACATTTGAGGCCAATCTGTGTGTCAGACAGAATCAATGTCCCCACTGTGTCATTCTCAGTTATGTGTTGCCCTTAAAGATTTATATGGTATGTTTGATTTATTGACTGACAATCTAAAACCATAGCATAAAAAATACATATGAAAGCATAAGCAGGCATCTAGCATGCATTCAACAAAGCAGGCACAAAGTGATGGCTAACTAGAGCCAAGTAGTAGTAGTTGTAGTAGTAATATTAGAAATCTCAAGGATTTATAAAGTTTAGCAGTAGCAGTAGTAGTGGTATTCTGAAGAAAATTAATGCATCGGTATTTGTAACATCATTTATTGCTGCATGCAATTGTGTGTGTGTGTGTGTTTGAGCAAAATGTATGAGCAGCTCTTGACCTCTGCGTGCTGTCTGGATTTAATGACAAAGCGCTATTGTCCAATGATCAGGAAGTGTTGCATAACAGGTAACTAAAATACATACTACATATGCAAAGAGGCTGCTTAAGGAAATAACCATAATGCATTCAACAAAGCAGGCACAAAGTCGTGGATAACTAAGCCATGTTACAAGTAGTAATAGTAATCCTTCCTCCTTTTTTGAAGTAGTGGTATTCCAAAGAATATTAACAACTCTCCATAATTAAAACTTAACAAGGGCCAGACCAGGTTATAAGTGTAAACAAATTTAGATCAAAGGCCCTGTACCAGATTGTCCCAGAACAGATACATTGTATTACTTGAGGTATATGTCCATTGCATGCTGTCTACATCTAATTATAAATATCTATTATTGTGTGATAATCAGGAAGTGTGCATTAGTATTAGTATTAGCTGTGAGCTTTAACCGTTGCAGCAAAATTCTGCACTCATCTCTGAAAGTTGTGAGAAGTACTTATGAAGTCATTGTGGTGAATAGGTGAATTTAGGATGCTCGGAAAGCATAAAATAAGTGAGGAATAACTTTGGACCACTGCAAACCGTTTAAAATGAACTTGTCCTGCTTTTCACATTTTTATGACAATAACTTTAAGACAGTGCTTGCTAAAAAAAACTTTTCTTTCTTTCCAAATTTGCTGAGAACTCATTATAAAAAATGTATATCTTCCTGTTTCTGTAGATAAAGCTATCACTTGTCCCTGTCTTCTCAATATGTAAAGACAATCTATGCTTTATGAGTATAGAATCCAGTCTGTTTTTCAATTCAATATCCAATTTGCCTTGTCCCCTGCACACCTCTCCTTCCCACTGTGCTCCTTCCTTTGCTCCCTGTGGTCCAAATCTATTTCCATGTCTTCCATTTTGGGGCCTCTATCATTCGGATTAAGAGTCTAAAACCACCTTCCAAAACATTCAAACTATTACCATAAGCAGATTTTTTTAAAGCTTGTCCAGGTGGATGTGAAACTGCAGTAGCTACAGATACTTTTGCAGTTCTTTGTTGAATGTAATGCTTACTCCAATAAGTTGTGTACAGTATGATGACTTATATACGCTGCAATATTTAATATAGATGGAGGCAGTTCAATTACATTCATATTGTGAAAATGTTGATTTTGTGGGAATATACTGAGTTCTGAGGTCTAGCCACTAATAGAAATGATCAGGTCCAACATTTCTTAATTTAGTTGAATGAATCTTCTTTCCATATATCAAGTACAAAACTATAGAAAAATATGAATTTCAAAGTTCATTTTCTGCTTGTCAGGATTCCTAAAACTTATTTGTTGCAGTTAACAAAAGACAACAATCACATTCCCCGGTAAACTTTATTACTTTATTTAATCATATTCATTTAGTTGGAGAACGCACACTTGGTCACTAACACTATAGTGGTAGACCACAAGATAAGACAAGAGAACCTTTATTTGACCCACAAAGGAGGAATTCAAATAAATGTTTTCTTATCTGATCTTATCTTGTAGCTCCTTGTAAACTAGTGGGCCAACAAAACTTGAATGTGTGTGTAAAGGTAATAGGTCAGGATGTTAATGGTTTGCTTTTTGTTTATGTGGTCATTTGTGCATCTGTCATCTCTCCTGTTCAGAGCTCCCCCAGCCAAGTTTAATTTGATCAGTTGCTTGTTATTGTTTTGTTTTTTTACGGTACGCCACAATTAATGTCCAAAACAAAAATGGTGGAGATAATTAGCCGATGCATGCCGTACATATCTAGTTGGGCACGTCGAGGTTTCCAGCGGCGTGTAGCATCGTGGCGCCACATCTTTTCTAATGAGCGCAGAGCTGTTATTAAGCTATTCCTGTGGCTCAGATTAAATCTGGTCTAGGCTGTTCATTAATGCCTCCCACACTAGCACTTAGTGAGTGGATTCCGAGTGGTGTCAAAACATGGCATCTGCACTTACTGTACTACTCTGTCCTATTACTTTATCGAGTCCGGCAGAGTCATTCTTACAGAGCACTGGTAAAATCATAGTGTGTCTCAAACTTTGGTACAAACATAGTTGTCCTAGAATGATACGTTTCTAAGTTGTTGTTTTTTTTTAGTTTTTTTTTTTTACCTTTTCTTATATACATTTTTGTCTTTTGGTGCATTTTTGGAGATTTTTATAAACAAAACCTCATTCCCCATGTCATTCTCGGTAATATGATTAGTAAAAACTTAAAACCAATATCAAGTATCTGAGAACTACCCAACATAAGCAAAACCCCATTTCTAAGGGGACTAGTGGTAATTTTCACATTGATACAGCCCTTATTTATTTGGGGCTTTTTGCTACCAATTAGTATATTTTTGTTTGAACAAATCATTAACTACAAAATTTTAAACATGCAGTTGGCTGTTACAATCAGAAAGCTAAAAAATAAATAGTTAAACACACAAAGACTACAGTTTGCTGTCTATTTTAACAAGCCATAAGCTGACAAAAGTAAACATTTAAATTCAACTGAAAATAATTCCTCAAAACCCATCAATTCAAATGTAGGGTCAAGTGACGCTGTCAAAAATCAGACAGAAAAACCTGGACGTTCTGAATAGGCAACCCTGTTCACCTCTGCATTGAGTGCTAATTATGCTCCAGGAAAAGGACTCAAAATCAGGACTGTGAATTTATCTATTTCAGCTGCAGGCCTAATACAAAAGGGCTCGGTCTGGCTGCTGTGTGGCGGTCTCTACACGGGAGGATTGCCATGGGGAAAAGTGAGTGCCAGGTAAGAGCCACTAGAAAACTTATCAAAGACAGGCAGGATTTGGTCGCTAAGGTGTGAAGTCCAACATTAATCATCGATAGAAACAGCCGGGATGGGGCCCTCCAGCTTGAATCAGCATTGACGTCTTTTGAAAATAAATGATGTTTTTTTCTGGAGTGAGGCAGTTTTAAGTTCTTCTCATATTTGAAGATGATTGACTGGTCTGATGCTGCTAATAAGAAAAGCGAAAGGAGTGAAAAAAAATAAATAAAAAAGGGGCAAGCAGAGCTGTCTGGCACTAATTCAGGGAGGACAAAGCACCTGTGCTGTTGAAGGTGGAAGAGGCCATTAAATTAGCCGTAGCTGCCGGTTCATTCAATTGGATCAGAATATTTTTCATTGGCAATCAGGTCAATACAGTGCAATGATGTTAGTTGTTGTTTAAGGTAAGAAGTAGGGCTGTGCAATGCCTGAAAACAAAACTGTTTTTTCTCAAAATATTACATTTTCACTATAAATGTTCTGCACACTACAGAAAATGACCAAGACTAAAAACATAAAACAAACTACTGCATTAACCACGCAGCTCCAACATTTGATTTGATGTCACTGATTTCAGAGAAGAAAGTTGGATTGAGTGAAGTGAAAGTATCAAAATTAGAAGCATCACGAGCCACACAAAAAGGCTAAAATCTATTTCAAAAAGATCTAACAGTTTGTGAGATAAATTCTTTAAAAGACCTATAAAACCCTTCATTCTCACAATTACAAGGAATAAACTTAAGACATATCATTTGTTCCTTTACTGACCCCTTGTGGCTGGAGTTAGTATCTCTACCTCTCTAAATAAAGGCCTAACCTGATCAGAAGTCCAATATAATTTTCCAGACAGCAAAGACAACAAAGCTAACATGCAAAGAAGCTCCAGTTATGAGAACAACAACTAAATCTATCATATGAGATGAGAAACAGAAAAAAACAAATGAAATACAAGCTGAAACTTGACCCAAAGAACTTCAAGAACCAAAAACTAGAACTCGGAAAAGATACACATTTTTTCTCAACTTATTAAAACTTCAGTGCAGAAACATACTGCTAGTGCAAATGATACCACTGCAGTTTGCATTTAATTCTAGAGCGTTTCTTTGAAGCAGGAAGTGCACCATTAGCTTTACCACCATGTGGCCTCTGAAAGTTGTGAAAAGTGCTTATAAGCTATCACAGTAAATGATTAGGATGCTTTAGTTCTGTTTTTAATACCGTACAAACCAGGGAGCCAGCACTTTTGAGTAAACAGTTTGATGGTCAGGCCATTATGTGCAGTCCCTGTGATGTGCCGGCAGTGTGAACAAAGGTAATAATCTTTTCTGCTCACAGCCCCCTGCCACTGTCTCAATTATCACGGCCGCAACCCACCTGCAAATTTGACGTGGAACTTGTTCTCTGGTTTGAGGATCTGCACATACAGGGGGCAGTTTGGAGCGAAGTCCTTCACCGCCCAGGCCCGCAGGATTGTCTGGTGATCCTGCAGAAAGAGGAAGAGGAGTATAGGTGAAGAGGGTAAACAATGGAAGTAATAAGAAAGATAGAAAGAGAGAGACAGAGAGAGAGACAGAGAGAGAGAGAGAGAGAGAGAGAGAGAGAAGGAAGAAGGAAGAGAAAATATGGTGGGGGAGAGGGAGAAAGTGAGGAGAAGATATAATGGGTAGATTAAAAGAGAGATAAAGAGAAAGACAGGGAGAATGAAAGAGAGAGGGAGAGGGAGAGAGGGAGGGAGGGAGAAAATATGGCTGGAGAGAGAAAGAAAGAGAGGGAGGAAGTGAGGAGAAGGTAGAAAGGAAAGAATAAAAATTGGTAGATTAAAAGAGGGATGAAAAGAAAGACAGGGAGAATGATAGAGGGGGAGAGGTAGAAAGAGAGAGAGAGAGAGAGAGAAAGGGGGGTAGAAAGAGGAATTGGAAGTGAAAAAGACAGCAACAAAATGAGGAAGAAAGCAAGAGATCAAAAGAGAGAGGGGAAAAGATGCAGAGAGAGAGGTGGATGTGTCACAGAGAGAGTGAGGGAGTGAAACAGAAAGAGAAAGCGTGAAGAAAAGAAGAAGAGGAGTTTGAAAGGGTAAACAATATAAAAGCGAAAAGAGATAGATGGATAGATGAAGAGAAGGAAAGAAAGTCAGCATAAGGAAGAGGTGGTGAAAAATGAAACAATTACATAGGTAACGGAGAGGAAAAAAAGATGGACAGAGAATGAAAGAGAGAGCGCATGAAAGAGAGAAAGAGAGAGAGAGCGAGGGAGAGGGGGAGAGAATGAAGAAGCAGAGGTTGGAAAAACAATATAAAAGGGAAAAGAGATAGATGAGAAGGAAAGAGAGAGTCAGCAAGAAGAAGTGGTGAAAAATGAAATAATGAAATGGGTAATAGAGGGAGAGAAAAAAAGATGGACAGAGAATGAAAGGGAGAGAGAGAGAGAGAGCATAAGAGAGAGGGAGTGAGAGAGAGAGAGAGAGAGAGAATGAAGAAGCAGAGGTTGAAAGGGCAAAAAATATAAAAGGGAAACGAGACAGATGGAGAGAAGGAAAGAGTCAGCAAGAGGAAGTGGTGGTGAAAAATGAAATAAAGAAATGTGTAACAGAGGGAGAGGAAAAAAGAGGAAAAAAGAAAGAGAGAGAGAGAGAGACATAGGTGCAACAAACATTCAGCAATATTATCACTAACACTGGATAAGGCCTGAAGTCTAATAAACTGCTTTAGCTGCAGACAGTTCTTACAATTGAACAATGCTCTGAACAACCTGGGCTGCAGCCTGCTACTATTACATGTACATCGACAATTTGTACTTGTACAGTTTCTTGAAGTGAATGAATGGGAAAAGTGGGGCATGACTATTACAGGAGGTTATTCAAGATTGGAGATTCTTCACTGATTCTTCACTGATTCACTGAACTACTCTGAAACTGAAAATGTAGATATTTGGGTTGAGTATGCCCTTAAGTATGTTTCAACAATGTAGTTTTCCATAGTTTAACCTAAAGATTTATACACACTCATAGGAAATTGCCAATTTTGAAGGTTCAAATATTTGTGTTAAATATTCAGCCAGACTCAATCAACTTAAATGTGCTCTATGTAACTTTTGTGGTAGAGGCTCAGGCACACTCTTGTTTCAAGGTAGATGTTTTTGTGTTGCCTAAAATGTTACACAGTATAGCATTAAACATATCTGTCTTGCATGTATTGAAGTACTAGTTTTCATTGCCTCAAAATATGTTGAAAAATATGGGATCTTATTGGGGTCACCTCTCCACAGACCCAACCTGTAGTCTTGTGATGCCACCTGCTTGTCTCCATGAAGATATGCAGGCCCAAAAGTCACTGACAGTTGAAAAAAAAATCATAACTCTTTTGTTTCTAAATATTTTTCTTTAATTTTTTGAGAGCATTTAGAACTACTCTTCCGTCATTAATATGAACAAATATAGCAGCGGGGGACAAACCCTCATTGTACAGTGGTACTTTGAGTCACATGGGTCAAATTCAGAAACCCAGCAGTGTTACTGAAGACATTTTAATACCAGAAATGCCTCAAACGTAAATGCCATTAAAGGAATAATAAGTCGTTTTCAAAGACAGGGGGCAGTATGTGATCTCCTGAGACCTGACTAGTCCCGATTTCTTCCTGTGGGGCTATCTTAAAGAAAAGGTGTTTGTGAATAAACCTCTGACAATAAACGACTTAAAACATAATATCAAAGATCAAATGCTTTCAAATGTTATGTAATGTGTGTTGGATCAGGCTATTCAGTGCCAAACCGAAAATGGTGGAAACTTAAAAAACATTATTTTTAAAAATTAGGTAATTTTAACTTCTCCTAGTTTAAGTAGTGATAAGTTCAAGTGTAAGTGAACAATTATAACTGTATATATTGCCAAAAATCTCGGAAGGTTCAGTTTACCTACTGCTAAAGTTTGGTGAGGATAACTTAAGAATTATAGGAGCTATTGAAGATTTAAAAGTGTCAGTGACTTTTGGGCCATTTTAATGCCATACTGTGGACCATCCAAAGAACAATTTTTCCTTCCAACAGAAAAATAAAATAAAATCCATAGTGCACCTTTAAATGCATTCTAACCACCTCTGATCTGAACAACCACTAACTAAAATAAACACATCTACATATTTTTGTTTACTGGATCAGTTCACTTGCTGCTTCTTATTTCTCACCAATTAAAATAAATGCCATGACTAAAAGATACTAATTAGATGAAGCTAATTATTTTCTGAAAGCCCAAATTTTTTACACTGCTCCTGTGAGGTGTGAGACATTATCATCAAAAGAAAATATACTTGATAAGAACAGTTCATAAAATAGCAAAACATTTTCATTATTTGTATGCAAGCATGTTATTGTGAAAATTAGCAGTTAGTCGTTAGCTTGTAGGGTAAAAACTGGAAAAATTAGTGAAGAACGTACAGCCGCGATGCGATCCACTTCAAACCGATTGCTGAGGATGAAGCAGGCCTCAGCATCGTCCATCCTTCAGCCATTTTCAACGAGTCCACGGGTGCAAGGATAGGGGGAAGAAAAAAGAGTGAGGAGGGAGTGAGAGAAAACCGAAAAATGTTGTCATGTTATTGAATTTTGGGACAAAGGAGAAAAAAGGCAAGACAATAGAGCCACAAATGAACCAATGTGTCTCTCAAGCCCACGCCATTTATGGATGAGATAGTAGGAGGCAAGGAGACAGGGAGATTAAATAAACAGGCTTTTCTTTGCCTCCGACAATACAGCCTAAGGTGCTGTATTATCAGAGGCCGGGGCTGAACAATAAGCAATATGTAATTATAGCTGTTACAGAAAGCCTTGGAGGTGTGTTAGATATTAAGTGTGAAAAGCTTGGAGCATGCATAGAAGAGAATACAGTGGACAGAAGGGGGCTTGCTTACTTTGCCCTCATGAGGTCCTGGTCCTTCAGAGCTGAGCCTTGAAGGTAGATAACTCTTTGGGCCCATAGAGGAACATGAAGCACCCTCCGAACCTGCACATCCATCTCAGCCGGACACAGGATCACGACATAGTAATCCTACAGGAACCAAAGAACAAAAGACTATATTTAGTTACTATAGAAACTAGCCATAGTCCGATATGGAATTTTTTGAGCTGATGCGATATCCAATTTTTGCCTCATTTGTTACATGATTGTGTAAACTATGGCTATAGCTAAGATCAAATATTGGTGCTACATATTGGATGCATTTTCAGTATCAGAATCAGAAGAGGTTTTATTGCCATTGTCAGTGAGCAGAGCTCACAGACTAGGAACTTACTTCGGTGATAAAGTGCACATAGAACACACACAAAAAAACACACTGAATAAATACAAATAAAAATACAAATAAGGGCATGCAGGAGGTAGAAAATATATACAATAGCAGCATCAAAACAACAACAGTGCAGCATGGGTTATTTAGTGACCAGTGTTATAAAGTGTCCAGTTTAGTGCAGGTATTATGTAGTGTTCATGAGAGAAACAGCAGAGGGGAAGAAACTGTTCCTATGGCGAGAGGTTCTGGCCCTGATGAATCGTAGCCTCCTGCCAGAGGGAAGTCAATTGGACCACATTGGACTGCTCCCAATATGTGAGAAAACCCTCAAATATCATTATGAATATTTAAACTGATAAATCATCTATACCTTAAAAAAAACCCTGACATTTGAGTTCATGCGGAGCAGTGCCATAATCTAGGGGGGAAATAAATAAATTATTTGCATTTCTGAGTAAGTGGCATATAGCTACTTTGTGCCTATGTTTCAGCTTACTAGTAGTGGTACTTTAGGCAAGTAGAAAAGCTGTAGACTTTCTTAGAATGTTTTCCAAAATATATTTTTCAGCAGTGGGGTGCGGTTAGGGCATTCAAAGCAAGCAGTGCGTGTCCAGTAAAATCTAAATTATTGTTTGTCAAAAGAATAATTTAATATTTTTTTAAATTATAATCCAAATAATCCTTCACTACTGCCTGATGAACCATGATTGAAGTCTTGGAGTCCTTTAGTACACCCTACTGGCCACTGAGCAGACTGCATCAACCGCAGTTCTAAACGTTTTATTAACTTGTGTGTGTTGTTGTCCTGTGCTACGGAGACCACAATGTGTGCTTTTATAACTGGAGAGATCAGCCGGTTGTTTTAAATGCTTGCTCATGCATACTAAGGACCTCAGCCAACTCATACAGTGCTGAATAAACCCCATGGAGAAATCTGAAGGAATCGAACATGTGAGATTCCTAGTGAATGTGCATGTGCAGTAAGAGACAACAGCAGCAGTGCCAAGTTTCAACACAAGTGATTGAAATCTTACTTTTAGCTTCACGTTTGATTAGATGTTAGTTAGTAATGCAGGCAGTCATTTAATCAAACAGTGAGCTACTTTGGGGGCTAGTTTGTGTGAAATGGAGGATCCGGACGGAGCAGTGGAGTGACAGTAGCTGGAGAGAAGCCCGTCTGTTTTGTGAAGCGCAGCTTTAATGGCATAAGGGGACTATCACACATGTGTGGAGGAACATGTGGCCGTTCTGGACCTGCTCTGCTTCAGGGAAATACACACTGGCTTTGTGAGCACGTTGTTCTAATGCAGGGCTATGTTTAAGGGGATGTTTGTGACACATGAGGCTGTATTATAAGTGCACCTGTCTGGCCAGTGCATTGATTGATGCATAATAATAATTACATAGAATGCAATATACAGTTGCATAAATAAGGTGTAGGAGTGTGACAAATATGCAAAGAAACAAAATAGTCTACTGACTAGCCCTGTTTGGACGTGAGCACTTGCCAGGGGGTACTTGAAATGATTTCAGATTTAAAAGAAAGGTTGAATGTGATATTCTTCTTATATAACATTTTAGATCTTTAAGAATGTTTCTGTAGGATAATTTCGGCATAAATGTTATCAATTAAGTAAGGAAATATTATAGTAATAATCGGCAATGTACTAGATTAAGAAGATTCATAATTACTAAAGAAATACCGGTACCATTAGGGGGTACTCAGATTGAGAGAATACTTAGGGAGTACTTGAGACAAAAAAGTTGGGAACCACTGAAATAGGCTACAGTCCAATACAGTATAACATACTATAGGTCTAAGCTTCTCTAATTTGACTCCAAATGGCTCAGTATATATTTAATGATAACAATTTACTTTTTACACAAATACCAATTTTGTTGCATAGTACTTTCTTTTCCTCACAGCTTTGCGCGCTGCCTCCACTTTTGGCTCTTTGCAGTGCCAATTCTTTGTAGTGGTGTTCAACTTGAATAAAACTGACAAGACCAAGTGTGAAAAATATTGTGTTTGCAGAGCCTTTAAGCAAAGCAAAACAGCCATTTATTCTAGCTGTTGTGGAAATGGGGATCACATCATATTATGCAACGATTTGGCCTAACCTAATGCTTGAACAATATTACACATTTATTTGCACACATGGACAGACCCCTGGAGCACAAACGCATGCATCTGCTCCGCTCCAAATATGACAGCAGTGTGATTCAGGCTTTGTGCTGGATTAGCTCCAACCCCATTTTAAAAGAGCAAAGCCAATCAGGACATTTTAGTCTCCTGTGTCATTTAATATGAGATGGAAGTATGGGAGGGTGAGCAAACAAAAGGGCTGTAAGATTGTTTAAATATAATACATACAACACTGAGATTGAAATTTAAACTGATAACTGAAAGGAGATTTCAGGTATTCTTTTGTAGAGGTCTAAACTATTTTAGGCACGTTTTATTGTAGATTGACTTCCGGATACTTATCCAAAACATCTACATACTTATCCAAAACATCTACATTTCAAGTTCAGTTCACTTCAGTTGTGATTCATACTGCATATAAAACCACTCCAACATCCAGTACAAACCTTTGAAAATACTATGCAGTACTAAGCGATAAGGTTAGTAAAATAAAAATAAAAATCTCATCTTTGTGCATGTTAATAGACATTTCCAAAGCTCAAAATGCTCTGTTCTACCTTGTGATGCCACCTAGTAGTAGTTTTCAAGTTAACAGCTACCTTTTACCTTTAATTCAGCAGAGATTGGCAATTCTAGGACTAAAATCATCCAAATGATTCTAGTGAAGGTGTATGGAGTTTAAAAACACAGTGGAGCACTTCCCATAAACAACATTATAACAGAGATCAGAAAATAGCACAATATGGGCCCTTTAATCACAGGTTTAGCTCTCTATGCTTTGCTGAAGATGTACTGAAGTGATTAAGACTCAGTAGGTCTAATTTTATTTCTGTGCAACTATAAAGAACTGATGTTTATTCAAGCTATTTTTTGTCCAATTATATACGATTTACTCATCTATAATGAATCACTTTATATCCAGAACAGTTGCTGTGATTACAATGATAGTCCATTTAATACACAGTAAGCCAGCCCAAACTAATTTTCTTCTCTTTTTATGTGGAACAGATTAATAAACACACTATGGAACACAAGATCATTTCCGCCACCAATACAATAGTCATATATTCCACTTCAACAGAAAGACCTAAAAGGGATATAATTAATTCATATTCTCTTTACTCCCCAAAAATAACTGATCTCTTTTACTTGAACAGATCTGAGGGGTCTACGTGGCTAAATCGTGTGGCATTTATTCTTAAACTAGAAAAAACAATTATTGAACTTAGTCTATAGCAATTCTTTTTTTGGATGTAGAATGAATCCTTTAAAATGCTTTCAAAACAATAATTTCTGGATAAAATTCTGGGATAAAGGTAACTGAGTGAAAGAGACTCTATATTGTTGAAAACATGTTGTTCGTTCAGTAACTCAACACAAAAAAACAATAAGATAAAAGCAATTTGTTAATGTTGTCTAACTAGTCTATGATGCTTGCAACTGAGAGATTAGCATTTGCCTAAACCACAATCCATTCCCCATTTTTGGATGTTCCGATTTCTCACTTCACCGTGACTTCCAGTTTACAGATGGGGTCTATAGGCACGCTCTTCTCCCACATCTCATTAGCTTGTCTTCCTACAACTAGTTTATACAGAGCACACACCTGAAGCCGAGGATGGGCGAAAAACTCATTGAGGAAGTCCATGAGGAGGTCGATCTTGAGGCAGCTCACACACAAGACCACGTGCTTCTCGGTCTGGGCGCGGTAGCGGCTATAGTTTCCACCAGATTTCTGCCTCTCCATCCACAGAAAGGCCAGCTGTTCGAACTGCAGGCAGAGGACACATCAGTCACTTTCAACAGATGGGGAAATGGATTAAGTTGAGTTGGCTGAGACACAGAGAAATATCAGGTTAGAGTGGGACAATGCTCCGTGCCGCGAGGTGTTTTGGTTTAATTAGCAGTATGTTTTGGATAGATTACAAAGCCATAGTGATGCAGCCGATTTAGTTAAGGGTGCTTGAGGATGCTCAACAACAACAACAAGAACAACACATAAGACGATGGAGAAAACACTTAGGAAAAGCCATTGACTGATTTGAACTGTATTTGTATATAATGAGTGCTATTGGAATAGATGAGGGAAGTGCTAGCTGCTATTCTCTGGAACGCTCTGTTTTTTGCTCATTTTATTGTGTTGATATATTTTATTCAGAGTAATTCTTTTTATTCCTATTTAGAATTGTAAATATATTTATTCTTATTTGGTCTTACTAGTTTTATTAGATTAATAACAACTGGTGAATAAAATATATTGTCTTTAGATATCAACTACTGTGCAGAACATTAGGAACTATTGTATGCTTGTAAAATGTGCTGTGCAAATAAAGTGCATTTGGACTGTAATTACACAGGGAAAAAGATTAAAGCGCAAATGTAGTTTTATGGCTCAGACGCTAACATGCACACCGAAATCGGATTATTACCTGATTTCTGGACACAAATCACAAAATCTAATGTGAGTAATCAGGTAGACCATAATAGGAAACAAATGAGATGATTTTGCTGCCTACATGTCATTTTAATAGTCTAATAGTAACCGCAGCCATTGGTAGAGCTGCCACACACATGCAAGGCTACTTTTTTCTCCCTCTCTCTCCAACAGTTTTCTCCTCACATTTGTTTTTATTATTTTTTGTCAGTAAGGCCCAGTGGCCAAAAATGAATGACAAAATGAAAACAAATAAATAAAACATGAAGGTGATTCCTCAATTCATTCACAGTAACCGCACAAATAGTAAGAATAGTAATGTGTGATGCTGTGAAGTGTTTTCATTAAAATTATTTTTGGACAATTTAAAAAAGCTACATTAGTGAGTCAGATTTGTTCAAGATGTGTGTCATGCAAACATAACAGCAGCAGTTTGGGAATACAGTATCTTTGTATGATGTAAAAAATGTAAAAAAGTGTTTTATGTATATTCACAAGATGCTTTTTGGTCTACAAAAATAGATGTGTATTTTGGTTTGCACTTGCTCTTGGAATGGATGCAGATAGCTGGGATCATTTGGTTCAAAACACAGGTAGAAAATGCAAAACCTGTCTAGAATAGCATCTACTTTTTATATCCCAAGACCATAACCTCGACATTGTGGTCCCGCTCCTGCTGAGATGATGTAACGCTGTCTCACTGTCTGTAAGCCATTTCAAACAATGCTCTGGTCTTTTAACTATTTCCACTTTCCCACAAAATATCGGCAGAGATAGGACAAAATATTATATATTATATAACTGCAGTCACAAAACACTGGCAAGAAGAGAAAACTTTGCTGTTTTTTTCCTTGTGCAATAACAATGAACAGATGATTAGTGATATAAATGCATTTCGGGGTAATTACTAGATCAGTTAATCAGGTATAGATCTTGAAAATAGATTTTTCTTTACAGTTGCTAAAGATAAAGATATGTTGAAATGAATTAGTTCTTTAGTTCTTATGAGCCTATGAGTTAATAATGTGTTATTGTTCCGTAACATAATAATTATTCCGACTATTTTTATTCAACTCTATTTATGAATCTGCTCGACTGGAGAGCGTCTTCATTGTTGCTTGAACTCTTTGCCAGCTATAATGAAGCTCTTTATCTCCAGAACAGTTGCTACGATTACACTGATAGTGGTTTACAATACGCAGCAAACCAGCCAAAATAAATCCTAGTGTTTTTATCAAAGCCAATAGATGATATGGTTGACATGTGATGCTTATATTTGCTGTTCTTGAAATCGTGCTTGGCTTATTTTGAACTGAGAAAGGGAGACAAGTGTTAAGTGTGATAAGAGGAAAGATAAAAGCTGAATCCCGATATGGTCTTTGTCTCTACGGTGAACGGTCAGAGCAGGACTGAGCCTAGCAGACGAACAACCACACACGAGGGGAGGGGGCTGGAGTGGAGGGGGGCCTGTTTCAAAATGTCAAGGGGTATTTATGGATCAGAGATGGTACAGAGACTGAGGGTGAGTGCCCTGAAAAGTCTATACCTCAAATACAAAGATTACATAGGATACTGTCCAAAAATATGCTACAATCATTAAAAGTGAGTAAAACATTATTCATTTTCTCCACATAGGCAGATTGATGGAAATGTGTGCCTGTAGTGTCATACCACAACAATTGTGAGTCATTTTCAGCATCCAAAAGATAGATTAATTTGAATTAGCAATTGCTATGACAACAGAGCTGACATGTCATCACTCTAAAACCCATAGATTCTCTTGATTGAATGCTGTCTCATGTTAGAGCTGCACTACAAAGAAGCACTGGTTCAGGAATGGGTCAAATGCAGAGGACAAATTTCCCTACGGAGACTATAACATCTAAATACAATGGAGCCAACATGGCGGATAAGGCTAGCCCAGGGCCATAATGATTATTTGGACTGAGGTGAGGAGGGCTTTTGTCAACAATGGGGCCTGAAAGTATTAAACTGAATAGGCATGAGTTTTCCAATTGAAATGAATTGAATTTTACTCCAGCCTTTTCTGCGCCTTAGGTAAAGGTGAATTTGTATTATAGGAAAGAGAAAAAGTAACACTGAGCAACTTGCCAGAAAAGTCTTTGTGATAGAACTTAACCCTGAAAATTGAACCATTGCATGTTACCTTTTTTGCTCATGTCCAAGGGGAGCCATTATTAGGATAAGTTTTTCATACCAAAATAAAACAAATAAATGACTAAATAGCATAAATAAACCATATATATATCAGGTGTGATCAAAATGTTTTGAAAAGTTCAACTTCTCTTGCACTTTTGTATTCTATTTTACTTTCTTCACTATTTCACTAACACTTGCTTATATCTAAAGAAAATGTGAGAGCAAGTCAACGGCCAGTTTAGCGTGTGTGGGATGTACTCCTACTTTAACTGAAGGCCTGGCAATGCTGACACCATTTTAAAATAGCCAACAGAGACATGAATTGTCGTCACACACAATTTGTACCGACACAGAGTCAAAAGCAATTATTTTTGAGCCTATTCTCAGAAAACAGGTGCACAATAACCCCACAGTACCTCTTGTTTTGTCAGATCGTTTGCAAGACGCACACAAGCAAGTATGACAAACAACTGTTGCCGTGCATTTATCAAGCAGCATCCCTGAACAAAGAACACGTGACTATCTCCCTTTTGTTAGCTCCCAATAGACAGCGCATCTGTGAGAGAAGATGACAGAGGAGAGATCTGGGGACTTCGGCGACAAAAAGAAGGAGACAGAGAAAAAAGTGGTGTTGTAAATCTTAAAACGCAAACAGGGAAACATGGGGAGAGTTCATTTGAATAGAGAAGTTACATTTGAGCAAGACAGGTTGGAATATTTTATAACCTCAGTCAGCAATGCTTACCCTGGCGTTGAATTGCCAGTCATATGCTCACTTAGGCCTGTCACGATAACACATTTGGAAGTACGATGTATTGCTGAAGAAAATATAGACGACAGGCGATAATATTGAAACAAATTTATGTCACCCCAAAAACGTATTTATTCAACCTCTACAGTTCAAATCTTGTAGTACAAAAAGAGTCCCACCAGTATAAAGAAAAAGTACCACAATAAATACTGACCCCCAAAAATGTATTTATGGAACGATATACATATATTGAACAATAACGTGGGGACTATACTCACTCACAGCAAAAATCAAAGTATCTGGTGATCATTATCGTTTGTTATTCTTTTGTTTGCTTGATGCTTTTTCAATCATTGATGTTTTTACCACGCTAACTGTTTTTGATTTTACTTGATAGTGTGTGTACTAGATAGTGTTAAAATTAAATTACAGAGAGACGAAATGGAAAAATCTACTACAACCTCTACTCATATTGGTACTGCAACATATCATGACCACAGACTGTGTAAAGAAGTGGACTAACTCAGTCTGACGTCACCCATGGCGTTTGGCTCAGTCAAATGAAGCCTATTAAGGCTAGCAGTTATAGGGGCTGTTGAAGGTAACGCCCCTTCCCGCCCGCACCACTGATTTAGCATGGAGCAGGCGCTTAGCAACATTGTCAATCAAACCTGTCGCTAACGCGAACAGGAGCGACCTTGGGAAATACGGCGTCTGATTTATCTGTTATTAATGTTCAAATCTTGAGTTTCAAAATAGCGAAATAAAAACACCAGGATCATGTAGAGCGGGTTAATACGAATGTTTTAAGACCAAAATGATGATGCACACTGCAGCTATTACAGAGAGAGGGATGACAATTTTTCAATGTATTGTAAATTAGAGCCAGAGTTGATGGAGCTAAAGGACACTGATCACTTCCTATTTGGAATGTGGTGGCTAGCAGGTTAGCTATGTTCATTTATATATACAGTTTATGATCATAACTGAATACACTTTGCATAAAACCAGTGTAAAAACCAGTGCATTTGTCAAATCAAGAGAAATGCCATACTGTAAACCATCACCATCTTATTTTGTGTCTCACCTGGATAGGCAGAACAATGAGTGCCACAAAGATCATGATAACGACAAGGAGCTGTGAGGGCCAGATCTGGGGTGTGACGTCTCCAAAGCCCACCGTGGAAAACGTGACCACACAAAAGTACAGTGAGTCAAACAGCGTCAAGTTGTTCCCCGCTCGCTCCAGGTGTTGGATTCCACAAATACTGGAAAATAAAAGACAAGAGCAAGGACAATTCAGTGAAGAGGGCTTGACGAATGAAGAGGCTGTGTATTGAGCAATGCAGGTGTCCATGGATACACAATTTAAAACCAATGTAGTTTGGCACAATTTGTCTAATGCATGCTTTCAAGCTGATTTATATTGTAACATAGTGAGTTCAAAGGCCTTTTCATAAACAAAGGGGCACGTTCCACATTTGCAGATTTTCCTTATCGATATTTTATTTAAAAAAAACAACAACAAAAAAACATAAAACAAAACAACAACACATGAAAGCCACCAAAAATATAGTATACATAAAATGACATATGTATAGGTAGGTATATGTACTTAGGTACAGATTAAAGTGGATACTTTTTAGTTTTAATTCACTTTGAGAGCAGGTATCTGTACTTTCTATTCCAATACACTTTTGAACAGGTAAAAGTATGTTTTATTATTGTTTGAGACCTGCTGAAAAGTCTGAGGGGTTTATTTTTAACAGTTTGAGCAAACTAAAATATAAAAAAAAAATAAAAATAAATAAATAAATAATAATAAAAATCAATTCAGCTCAAACTTTATCAAAATCAAGACCTTCAAAGCTTTATTAAATCTCAAAATCTGTGCACAATACTTTTTACTCTTTAAGTATATTTTTTAAAAAGTACATTAATACTTTTACTGAAGTAGATTTTTTCATGTGATACTTTTTCTTGATTTGCTCTTATATCTGTACTTTTGCTTGAGCAACAAAATAGAGCAGTTCTTCCACCAATGATTAGATATATGTCAGGTCATAGTGCTATGCTTGAGTGGTTTGATCAAAAATACATAATTTTTTTTTACCAGCCAAAACCAAATACTAACATACAATGATACCTTTTTATTGGTCACACACTGTATTTAATATTAACATCCTCTATTTTTTGTTAAGATATGTTACTTCCATCGAAAATCTTAAATTGTTTGTCCAGGCATTTTCACATTTATATTGTCATATTCAACATTTTGTATAACACTTGGCATTTAAAATATAAGTCTTTCATTCAATAAGAAGCAGGCCTGTGCAAACACATGAATGTACTGTACATAAGCGTGCCATTTGTAGTGTGCGTATTATGGGGATCTGTGAAGGATTGATCAGCCAGGTAAATGTCAGCCTCAGTACATTCAAAGTGCTTAATTCTTCTATGTGTGTAATCTCTTGGATCAGTGGCTTCTAAACGCCGCACATCACCTCCACTGGTCTTGTGCTATCGCTAGTCAGCATTTAGGCACACTAAACTAACTATCTTCTCCTCATTTGTACCACTTGCTGGGTTTAAAATAACACTGTAAGTTTCTGAACCCCTGTAATGTATATAGATTTAAATAGATAAAAATATAATTTCAAAGAAAAGCCACAAAAGTTAATTATGGTGGGGACTGGACGTACACATTGACTCGCATGGCTTAATGTCAGTTTATCTGTAAACAATACATTACTTCAATGATTGAACACACATTTCTTCATAAGGAGACAGAGCTAAAGAGACATCTATCTCTTTAGTTCATTTGTTTTGACAGTGAAGACACTGAACTCATTTTGTTTCAAGTGCTTATGAATTACAGATCATATAATCAATAAACCACATTTTTAATTTTTTCTAGGTGAAGGGTCTGAAGCATTCTTTTCTTCATGGAGATGTTGTTTTGCCTGAAATGTTTCACAAAATTGCAAACAAAAGGTGTTTTTTTTTTTTTTTTTTTTAGCAATAAGAACACCTGGAATGGAATAAGTGAAAAATGCATCTTTACCATACTGAGGAATATTTCAGGCAAAGCAATAACCTTTTCTTTAGACAATCAGATGATAGATTCCCCACTATAAAACTTACATCTTACTTACATCCTTTAACAGTAAATTCCTCCCTTGTATTCAGACCTCCACTGCAGCTCAATTTCATACTTCCGAATGTTGTGATGTCATGTGATTAATGTTCCCTTTTTACTCCATGTGTGGGACTTCCTCGATTATCAGCGGCTTTCACACATCACCTCCGCTGCTCTTGTGCAATCACTAGTTGTCATTTAGAAGCGCTATCTTGCCTTCACTGTTACCAATTACCTGTTGGTGTCTCTTTCCTCTCAGCTCCAGAACAATTCTTATGTGCTGTCTCACTATTTCCCACCTGTATCTCAGAGCGAAACAGTGAAAACCTATTTCCTGGTGTCCAGATGGAATCCCTCCTCGAGATTCCCAGAGTGCCATTGTGTGGTATACGCACCATGTAAACATAAGGCAGACCAGGGTGCTGATGAGGATCACCACCTGATTAAACATGGCTGAGTGGGTGCGCTGAATCGCTCTGTGGAGGTCGTTCTGCAAATATAATAACAAAATGAAAATCTATGCTTAATATACAATTGGCTCATAAAACCATAAAATATTCAAATATTCCTTGCTTCTATTTTATCCAGCAGTTTATTAAATTAGCATGTAAAGTAGTTTCTAAAGTTATCACATTATAATATATTGGATGTTCATTCTGAGATTAACCATTTTAAGAATCATTTTTCTCAAAATGTAGAGAGGCAATACAATTTTAATGTAAAAAAAAACAACAAAAAAACAACAGATGTAACATGAATACATAAGTAAGTAATTATTGACCGAATTAAATTTTCTTTTAGTATGGAACCAAACTGGATGATTGAGACAATTAATTGTCTTCATATTTTACACAAAAAAATTATCATATTTCTTTTGACATGGAACAGACAACTGAGGGATTACACAAAGTTATAAAATACATTTTTGTTCTTTAACTGAGCCACAGTTCCTCAATTCTAAATTATGAAAGATGTGTTGAAGGCATAAAAATAAAAAAAATATATATACTTTCTGTTTAATTCTAAAATATCGCAAATATGTTGTTCGTTCTCCTGTGAATAACTGTGTTTGTTAAAGCTTTGCACATTTTTTTTAATTTTTTTTTTACAATTTCACAGTGTCCTGTCTTGAAATTATGGAGATGGAAAAGTCCCACCAGTGAGATGAAATCAATATCAAACTACAAACAGGGAGTTTACAAGAATCCTTCAGACAGAGACAAAACAAGACACACCTTGAGCATAAATGTTTTGTGACTAAATTACCTCAGAGCACAGCGTTACATAAAACTGCAGTATTGAAACAGCTGCAAAAGAAATTGGCAATCTCATGCCAACAAAACAACATGGCAGGGATGCTGAGACGATAATAATGAGAAAATTGGATATAAGGGATGGTGCTGTACTTACTATCATATTCTCCAGAGCATGTTTGGCCAGCCAGCAATTCAGGAAAACTGGGATGAAGAGATTTCTAAAGGAGGGCAAAATCACCTGTCAAGAAGAAAAAGATGTATTTATTTTTACTTTTTAAAATGTTTTTTAAGGTCTCAAGAAGCCTCAGAAGAGACTGGCAGTATATTCAGAGGTGGTTAGAGTAGTCAAAAATGTATACAAGATAGATAACTTTAAGTAATATTACTCAAGTGTAAGTAAATAAGTAAGACATAGGTGAATATACTATACTAAATAATTTTGGACATAGCAGCACATGTATCATTTTGACTTGCACTGTGCCCAAATAACTGGCCTGGGGTACCTATGAGTAATGCATGCTAAGATCCCACTCTCGATTGCATAACGATGTTATTGCTTTGCCTAGAATGTACTGCAGTATGGCATTAAACTTATCTATTTGCATGGAGACGAGCAGGTGTGTTACAGGTAAGATCTAAGCAGAGGTGAGCCCTCTCACATTAAGACAAATAAATGCAAAGCCATACTCCAGACTGAGCAATAATGTACCATCCATCATAAAAAGTTTCATCATCATTAAAGTGGATGTTCAACTCACAGTGATCATGAAGGGAACAGCGCTGATCATCTCCAGAATGAACGGGACACGCAAGACCTGCTCCCAGACGTTGCCCTGGAAACATGTCAGAACACAGTGAGGTCAGGGAAATCCATTGTCATGACGACCTGTGGGATTACCACATTACCCCCACCTCAACAAATCTGTGAACACGGCATCATCATCATCAAAGATAATAGCTCCTAATGGCACCCACATATTTAAAAACTCCAGGATATTCTGAATCACCAATATAAGTTAATGCAGTGCTTTCATAGTCGTGTATCCCTTGAGAGTTTTGATGATCATTCAGACACCCAAATTACTTCACATAAAACGATTCTGATTCTCAAAATTAAACATGATCATTCTCATTTAAAACATTTAGACTGGTTGGGGAGAAGCACATAATAAAAAGAATCAAAGAAAGCCAATATGGCAATTTTCTTTTTCAAAACTCTCTTTGCGTCCAAAATCACAGTTGGGGAACCAGTGAGTTAATGGGTTATGTGTCCTTGAAATCGAAAATGACAAGATTTCAGATGGAACGCCGTTTTTGAATTACCCAAATCTTTTCAGGTGGAGGGTCTGCCACCTGTTTGTTCTCCAATAGAAATGTCATTGCCTTGCCTGGAATGTTCCAAAGCATAACCCATGGAGACAAACAGTTGACACCGACAGGCCAAATTACAGGTCAGCTCTGTGGACAGTGCTCATAGTAAGAATGTTATTTATGCACCATGTGAGTTTAATGCCATACTTTAGAGCATTTCAGGCAAAAGAATAGCAAGCCAGTGACAAACCCTCACACCACCAGAAAAGTTACAGAGTGCACCTTGAATAATTCTCGTCATCATTTTCATGCTTTTGTTGGCTTTCATCTTTTCATCAGAATGTAGCTTGCCGCCATTTTGCTGGAACACAGAGAGGTCAGGGGAACTCCATTGTCATGACGACCTTAGGGGATTACCACATCACCTGAACGATTGGCGAGTACAGCAGGAAAATCGACCACATTTGTGCTCCAAGAACAGGCAATAAAGGACATGTGTTATACAACCCCCCCAGGCCCTTTGTGGCATTACTCAGCTTCCACTTTCAGCCCAATTAAGATGTCGGCCATTGCTTCTTTATGTGTCTGCTGCTTGCTTTTTATGCTGTTGACCTGAATGTGGCCACAGCGTAGGTGGACAGGCGCAGGGCTGTCCACAGGAATCAGTGGGCTCTAAATGCTAAGGCCATTGCTAGCCTCCGGAGTAATCTGCAGCGCAAGCCCTTCATAGGCTTACAGTGTCAAGTACATCAAAAGCAGAGTAGTCACAGAGATGGATGGGGCACCCTCTGGATCAACTACAGGGGCCTCGCCGTCACTCTGATTGATCTACTCTGATAACGGAAGGGGGTTAAGACAGCCCCGGGACAGGCTCAGGAGCTCTCCAAATGAAGGACTACAGCAGAGCAATGTCATATCTACATGAATGGAAGATGACTGGAATACTTGACTGCTACCTTTTTACGTTTTGTTCAGAAGAGATTGGCAGTTCCAGGGATGAAATTATACAAATGATTTGAGTGAAGGTGACTAGAGTTTAAAAACACAGTAGAGCACTTCCTGTATTGCCACATGATACCACAAGGTGGAACAAAGCGTTTTCTGTTTGAGAAAAGAACTCCTAAAATACAGGTTTTGTGTGTTAAACATGTATGAATGAAACAAAACACAACTCCAGGTATGTTTTTGAGGAAGAAACAAACATTATAACATAGGTCAGAAAACTGCATTATATGGGGCTCTTTAATATAATATTCCATCTTCCATATAGTGAATGATAGGTTATTGTGACAGGCCTAGTACATATGCATAACATACATATAAATAACACTTAGAGTATAAGCTCTTGACAACAATGGTGTAGCAACATTAAAGTGATACAGTGTGGTGTATAAATAGTGTATAAATAGGACACTGTCTGTGAAGTGTTTGATATTCTGTGTGAAAATGTAGTAGTCTTCTGTATGAGTGTACAATAAGCATAACAGATAAGATGAGGGTTAGTGTTAATTGAAACTGTAAAACTTTGTGGATTTGTTTTTGAAGACTAAAAACCAATCTACAAAATTTACAGCAATTATTTTCTCCAGATCTTGAGCCAGGGTTTTGCTTAGTATTAGTCTTCAGTGCATGTTGGTTGATGTACAAACGAGACTTGAGAGGAAGTATACAAACGCTACACAAAAAGGCCCACTGATCTCTTGTTAAAGAAATTAAAGAAATGTATTTAATGTTCTTGTCTGAAAAAGCAGAAATTATTATTTATAGATTTTACATGCTGCCAGTACTCATTTTACAATTGCAATTAATGAGTCTCTGTTTTCCCTTGCTGGGTCGCAAAAGTTGACTCTAGCAACAGTAATTAGCATATCTGGATAGCTCTGATTAGCTCCATGCTCTTCTTAAAGCAGTCGTTTGGTTAACCATGCTTTGCAACAATATGAATGTAATGACAAAAAATCCACCTTAACTTACCTTATAACTTAGATATACAAGCAACATTGTTTCTGAGAAGCTGATGAATGCCACAAGAACCTGCATGAAAAGGCATAGACACAGTAAAAGTCACAGAGAGGAACCTAGAGACCTGCGCAGACAGAAATTAGGAGTCTTCTACACAAAGAAGACAGGAGCGTGGGCGAGAGCAGTGGGAGTGCGATGATTGAACTACACAGGGAACGACTGAAAGTGAATCCAGGGACGATCTGTGAGAGCTGTGTATTTGTGTATGTATGCATTCATCACTATGGAACAGCCCAGTGCAAACAGCTCTGTGTTGATATAGACCAGGCCATGTACATTCAGTTATTTGTATGGAAGTGTATGGATATGCAACATTAACAGCCACTTGGTATTGTGGTATCTAACCTGCAAGGCCCATAGTGGAAGAGGTCTTTCCACCCAGATGATTAGTTTCCTAAAAGACAATATAATACATGTTGAAATATGACAAGAAATACAGTACAATTATACATTTTAGATAATAATAATAATAATAATAATATAATAATAATAATAATAATAATAATAATAATAATAATAATAATAATAATAATAATAATAATAATAATAATAATAATAATTCTCCATTAGCCTTATATAGCGCTGTTCCAGTTGCTTTACAATTTAATGCATAATTCATTCATTCCACACTTGATGGTAAAATACTACTTTAGCCACAGATTGACAGAAGTGAGGCTGCCAGTCTATGACATCAGTCCCTCTGATCACCAACAACCACTCAAACATCACATTCATACTAGGCAATGTGGGTGAAGTGTCTTGCCTAAGGACACAGCAGCCCTCTGTGGCACCTGATATTCCAGGCAGTCTGCCATCTAACTACCAATTAGACCAACTCTGCGTAACTTCTGAGATTTGACTAGATCAGGCTTTGACAAAGACGTTTAGCCATAATCTACTTTGTTGGCATGGTATGGATGCATTACCAAACAAACATACAACTATTGTGCACACTGGGTTGAGTAATGCAACCATTTTTGAAGATATTCTGAAAAAAAAAAAAAAAAAACTTAGTTTTTCTACTGATAGAGAATACTTTGAACTTTATGACTTCATGTGGAGATGTCCAGCAATTTCAGAAACATTTGCCAAATTCTACTGTATTACTTCAACCTACCCTCCAGCTACATATAAACTGTGGGGAGTTTAATCTGTGATGTCATGTGAATGCAATCTGTTGCAATTCTTCGGACCAACATTGTGATTGGAATCATGTTTTAAAATTAAGATTCAGTCTACAGTGCATCTTCATAGCATGTCCAGGAGTTTAAATTCTTAATTGTGAAAGGAAAAAAAAATAGCACACATAGCATTTGCAGTCCTGGTGATGTACTAATTCCAACCACTTAAAATGTCAATTTCAAATTTATATTAAAATTACTTAGAACATTGCACTGCATTGTGTTTCTTTCTTGTCCTTGTCTTGCACTGAATGTGTATAACTTAACATTTAGTCATTAAGAACATAATATACCAGACATAATGCAATCTGCAGGGTTATAGTTAAATAAATGTATTTTTCACTTAAAAGATGCCCTAGAGATTTATGATTACGGCTTGCCTGGAGTCTTCAGCTCATGACAGAACGAGGCCCATCCCTTCCCTGGGTTAACATTGTCAGACTTCTTACTCATTTTAATTTAGAGCTTAGCCAGTGTCATCCTCACCAATTAGATCAATAGGTCCCTAAGGTAAAGATATACTGTATACATAAACTCCTGGTTCATGTCTGTTTCCTGGATTTCCTCGCAGTGTCTGTCCACTATCCCCTATGGAATATTACAAGCTTAACTCCACCACATATTATCTTCCCCTGACAGATAATCTATGACTACACAATAGTGACAAATGCACATGGATACATATAGCTGGACATCAACATTTCAAATTGAATCGGTGAAGTTTCATCGATCGCTTTGAACAAGGTTTCTGTTCTGTCTTTCCTAAAAGCTAATTAAAATCTTACCAGTCAAACTCATTCCAGCGCTGAAAGGATGCGTTCACTTTGGTACAGTTGACTCCACTCACACTGCAGGGGTCAAACCACAAAATGAGCAATTCAAGTTATTTTTTTCCTGCCATATCTTTACACCCTTAAAAGAAACACACAAATGAGCCTAAGAACATCCTAAATTGATCTTACCACATCAGATCGCTGTGCTGCATTGTACACAGTTGTTAGCCTAACCTACGCTAACCCACTGGATGTTAGCTGTTACACTTTGACTTTGTTTTCTTACCAGTCTTGTCTGGCTTCTTCTGGGTTATCCAACAGCACTCTGACGATGTAGAGGAGGCAGCTTAGCACTTTCAAGGAAAAATTAAACATTCGCACCCGCAGACCTGCAAGACAAAAACAAATCAGCTAGGATTAAAACAGGAATAGCCAATGTTGTGACACCACCAAGGCCAACATTATGGGTGCATAGTTGGAGTTGTAGCGAATGAAGGCAAGTTGTTACAAAATCAGAAAAATGTTAGCTTTCTTTCTTACTTTCTTTACTTATCATGCTGCTGTTTAAATAACTGTTACTGCTGTTGAGCTAATTTTAATTAAAACTTACAAAAAAAGGATGTATACTGTTAGCCAAATGGATGCTAACACTGTCCAGGCTAACTAACACATGGCTGCCAACGCCACACAGTGACCAGAACAGTGACCAGAGACGTCCCTACTTACCCGAGACAGTGCCACTTTTGAGCCATTTGTCCCATGTCCCCCCAGTGGATTTATCCCAAACCAGTCATTTTTGTCCCAGTTTTATACAATAAATGCCCCAGGTGTCCTTATTTTTGACCTATTTGATCCCCACCAACAGTAAAAAGGGCTGTGCTTGAAAATTGCCAGAAAGCCAAAAAGTGCACTCAGCTGCAATGACAGAAGTCTCTCATGTTATACAGCCTACTGATCCACAGCTGAGTTGGAAAGCGCTTAATAATGTTCTTAATTCCATGCTCTTTTCACAAGTTTATTATTACCAACCACTCCAGCCAGGTGTGTCCTAGTTGTTATCTTTGAAAATCTCATTGAATGTGTAGAAAACATGTGATTATATTCATTCACCATGGGCAACCTGGTCAAATAAGTTGTAACCAAACTGATGATTTGAGATAGAAGACCTCAGTCATACACAATACAACAAAATAGTCCTGGTTTATGATCAAAATTGGTTAGTTTACAGGATAAGAAATGTAATCGTGATATAACTGCTAAATTTTATGATGTGAGGAAACTAGATCTTCATGCTGAGAACTATTATGCTCCCCATAAACCAGATTGTTCTGCAGTCATTGTTCCATGACAATCCGAATGTCCAACAGAAGGATTTTTAACAAAAATAGTATTACTGTAATAAGGTTGACTGGGGATTCTGATTGTTGCATTTTGTCGACTATAAAAATGAGCTTAACGAATCCTGACAAGAAGAAAATAAGACTTTCAACTAATGTTTATCTTATTGTTGGATTAATTTCTTGGCCTTTGTGTTCATGTAAAGAGCATTTAACTGGGCCCAAAGGGTATTGTGGGTGTTAAACTGTCATCACAGACTATTTCTTTTGCATTGGCAACTGTAGTAATAGGCCTACTCATAAACACTGCTCTTTTTGGTGCTGCGGTTTAGTGATGATGTCTAGACCTGACAGAACAATACATCAGCACAATTCACAGGACTAATTGGATTAAAATTAAGCAATACATTCAGGTTCTGTACATAAGAACTGCAAAAGGGTCGACCTTACTGCAGTTGGAGAACAATATGCCTTTAATGTGTTCTTTGCTTTGAACAAAAATCTCAGTGCATCACATTTATATCGCACATCAAAATTCAAAGCAGAAATAGTTTGATTAAGGCCAGACAAGCATGCCCATACTCACTGGATCTTTGGTTTTTGATGAAGAACAACTTGAGGCGCTCCTTGAATGTATTTTCATTCACATAGAACTCCACTTGGACTCTACAGAGGAACAGAAGCACAGAGATCAAGTCAAGTCCATATAAAATTCTTGGTAAATAAAACAGGTGAAACATCAAGATGCATGACTAAAATAAGGCATTTTTAAAGATGGCCAGCACTTCAATCCTTCAAGCATTCGACTAGAAAGAACTTGTCTCCTTGGTAGGGCTGTTAAATATATAAAAAATCAGATACTATCAAAACTAGATATTCATTTAAGCAAGTATCAGTACTGAAAAACCCAAAACATAACACATAACTGGAAAATATTAGACCTTGAACAATTTCATCTTCAGTTTTATCAGAACTAATGTAAGACCACATGGTATAATAAGCAAATACTAGTATTTTTTGCTGAAAATTATTATTATATTGTCTTAAAAAGAGCTTCTAAAATGATCATTTGGGCATCAAAAGCAGTATCGAGTATTGAGTCGAAATGTGCATTAAAATCAAGTTTGAAATGTGTTTGAAAACACCTAGTCCTGTGCATCTTTATGTGTGTGAATTGTGTAAGACATTTTGCAAGTCAGACTACCAGGTAAACTGTCAAAATGTGCGCAAATTAGAGCTAAAAGTTCACTCTGACTTAAAGGATAGAAATAAAAGCTTGAGTGGTATTAAACACTAATAGCGGAAATGGCTGTGTTGTGTGTCCTCCTTCTGCCCATGGGCTCAGACAGCTGTAGTCAGTCTTGTTATCTGCTCTGATTAAATATAGCGCAACAAATGACTTCCCTGTGATGTGTCTGCTCAACATGGGAGGCCATAATTACTGGGCTTTCTCTCCCCCTTTTTGCAGTATCCAGGCCCCCTTCCTGCATATACATCCCACGCACTCTATCAAACACACACCAACACATGCATGCACAGGCCAGGAGGGCACACCTGTAATTATTAAAATGGTTACGACGCCAAAGAGGTACACATAACAGTGTTGACTATACTGTCTCTCGGACCAGCCTAGAAACCATGGGGAGCTTTCCTTTCATCCTATGGAGAAGTGGTGACTCAAGATATAAAGTGAATTGAAAAGAGGCCAGACAGACAGTGCTAGTGGGGGACTACTGAACAGTGCACATGGACAGATGAAAGAGAGGCGGTTCATTGTTGTGTAAGTGTATGTGGGGACAGGAAGAGGCACCGCTGGGGGTGAGTGGATCCACATGTGATGGAAACATTTGATAACCTTTGGAAGAAATGTTACGAAATTATTTGAAGATAAAGTGCTTTAAATCAGTGTTACATTGTGTTCAATGTATTTTTAAAATGTTTTTATTTGATTTATTTATTTATTCATTTATTTATTTATTTATTCATAAATGTATTTATTCCATACAGAAATATCACAGTTTTCACATCACTGTACAAACTAACTTTAGAATACATCAATATTAAAATTATACTAAAATGTCTTTTCAGGAAATATTTTAAAGACAAAAGTTTTGTACTTTAGAATATTTGGTCACTCCACTCGATATTCTTCACCCAAAATTCTTTACAAACATTTGGGCTGGTGGTGTAGGGGGTCAACTTTTCTGTGGTTGTCATGGAAACACAGCATCCCTTGTCTCTATATTTTTTCCCACACGCCATGTCAACAGATGTGGGTATACTCCACCAGCATGGTCAGTGTCTTTATAATTACACATATGAAAAACACAGGGAAAGGAAAAAAAATGCTTCACTGACTCACAAAATCCCTGTGGAGTCAATGAGATTAGAAAAAAAAATGGTTTTTGTGAACGAACGTACAGGCAGAATTGAGGGTTAAGTAACAGTTGGAAATGTACATGGGTAGCCTAATCAATTTGTCTGCATGACTTCTTTTATGCACACAAAAATCAAACCATGAATCAATTCTAGATATTTGCAGGGCCTTATAAATAGCAGAACCTAATGACATATGGGACTTCTATTGGAAACGTATGCAAAATTACACAGCTCATGACCAAATGTCAGCACCAATGATCAATTACTTGTACAGCCATTAATAAGAAGTCATATGCAGCAAAACTGTACATTATGTTCTATAAGCTCTTGTACTTCTATGGAAATTATTTCCAAGCTATAAAAAGGATGAAGAAGTCTAGAAACATGGTAAGTGATGATCATTCAGTGATGAGTAACAGGGTAAACTGGTAAAGGGTAGTTATATCACGATGAATCAGTTCATTGATAATTGTTGTGATTCAGATCACAATATAATCATGTGTGTGCATTTTAGCTCACTGTTTATGTCACACAAGTTTACTTTAGCAATCAGAAGGCTCTTTGTGCCAGTCTTAATCCGGGATAAATGAAGAGGATGATATTGGCTGAGGTGATTCCAGATTTTAAAAGCAATTAAGTTCTTAAATAAAATGACTTTCCATTTGAGGTTTATCCTTTTACAGGCCGGACATGTTTCCGTGTAGACCTATAGGGCTGCCAACTATTACAGCACATTATGTAATTACCAAACATTACAGTCAGTGCAGTTAATTATGATTTATTGTATGACCAAATCTTCTACTTTATGCTCTCTTGCCTTGCACATAAAAGTCACAGTGATTACCCCTATTCATACGTGTCATACACTCATCAAAGTCCACAACGCCCTGCCATTCTGTGAGAAGAACTCCATTAGACTTCAATAAAGATAATAATTCTCAGAGGTCATCTTGATCTTGTTTCTCTACATGACAAGATTTCCACTGGAGTGTACAGCCAGGGTGAAAAGTAAAGATGAAATATGGGCTAATAAAGAGTTGAGCTAAGGGATAGATGGAGAGCCCGGATCCCTAATCTAAGGGAGCGATGGGGCGAGAAACACATTAAAGACACCAAGGCTTTATTTCAGAACAAACACAAGATCATAATGTTGACAGGAACGGCCAACGGACACAAATCAACCGTTTAGGGTGTTACAAAACGAATGCTTGTGTCATTCAGAATGTCCTGTATTTGAGTAGACCACTACATTATTATATTACTACAATAATGATGAGATTAAGTACTATTTGGGTAAAAGCATATGCATTAAGTCAGGTAGGTATTGATACTCCTTCTACTACCAATATTACTACTGTTACTGCTTTTATCCACCATCGGGACAGCTTTGGGACCATGCATCATGAGAAAACATGTATTACATTCAAATTTCATAAATCCTGTTATCTCCTTACTGTGAAATAACAACTATTTTGAGAAATCGATTTGGGATATTTGCCAAGGAGCTATGTAAACATGTGAGTGTGCGGTATGTACAGTGTAGCAGACAGACAGAGAGACAGACAGACAGGGGGAGGCAGAGGAGGATCTATAGACAGCTCTCACCCTCGTCCCCTGCTGTTCCTCCCATGCTTTAGCTTCATAATGACACAGCACTGGCCCGATAATGACACAGAAGAAACTAGTGCAACCTAAATGTATTCACACGCAGCAGCCAAGCCTCTGATCACCGCCACACAATTCACCAGTAGCTCCATACAAGAAAAGAAAAGCCAGCTCAGCTTTGAAGCCATTCCAACAGGGTAAAAATCAAACCATGAGTATTGTAATGTGTGAAGAAAAACAGAACGTGTCTATAGTGTTTTGAATGCTCAATTCTTATGCGTTAAACGTCTCAGCGTGAGTGGACAGTGTCAGTGCAGTCAAGAAAAACAAAGCTGACAATGACAAAACAAAAGCAAAATGGGATTGTGTGACTGTGTGAATATGTGAGTGTGTCAGTGCGTGACTGTGGGATTGTGTGTTTGTGTGGCTATGTGTGTGTGTGTGTGTGTGCATGTGGGTGTGTGCCTGCGTGTGTTTATATGGCTATGTGTGTGTGGCTGTGTGTTTGTGTTGCTGTGGCTGTGTGTGTGTGTGTGTGTGTGTGGCTTTGTGTGCATCTATGTTGTGTGTGTGTGTGTGCGCGCATGTTTGTTTGTGTTTTTGTGGCTGTGTGTGTGGTTGTGTGGCTGTGTGTGTTTGGGTGTGCACGCATCTATGTTTGTGTGGCTGTGTGTGCATGTGTATTTGTGTGTCTGTGTCTGTGTGTGCGGCTGTGTGTTTGTGTGTGCATGTGTGTTTGCGTGGGTGTGTGTGTGTGTGCATGCGTGCGTGTGTGTGTGTGTGTGTGTGTGTGTGTGTGTTTGTGTGTGTGATTGTGATCAGTCATTGTGTCCATGGGAAATATACTTACTTTATTGATCCACAAAGGAAAATTACTTGGACACAGTGGCTCACACAGTACAACATCAATATAAAAATAACAAAGAGCAAAAGATAAATGCTAATACAATTCAATAAACTTTGGATAATTCCTTGTTTAGAAGTACAGTGTAAATGATGTAGTTCACTTTTAGACCTGCTTTAGCCCACCTTAGACCTAGAACAATCCTGTTATATACTAGATTTAGATCCAAAACTATGTTTTAGTATAATAGTTTATTATACTATTAGTAGTATATATAGTTTTAAGCATTATTTTGTGCTACTTGATGTAAAACCACTGGTGTTAAAACCACTGATCTCGGCTATATACAAGAGGTGCGACCATGTTGTAGTTTTGTAAATCTCAAGTCTTTGGCTTCAAGTCCTAGGTCGAAGACTGGCAAGTCCAAGTCAAGTCCCAAGTCAGTGACTTCCAAGTGCAAGTCAAGTCCAAGTCCTCTGTTCTGAGCTTCAAGTCATTAGAAGTCCTTATACCAAAAATACCAAAAACATCTTGCATTTTTGTAATTTATATGCTTTTTTTACTAAAATTGTACTACTTCAAAAAGTTGTGCAACAAATAGGGATGCAACAATTTCCAAATCTCACTGAATGATACTTACTGTTATATTTTGGAGAGGTGAACAAATTGCATATATAATCTAAAAAAAATAAGATTTAAATGTGTGTAATGACAATTATGGAAATGGTGCAAAGGATCATGGTAGTTCCCGCTGTTTTAGCTGTTGCTGAATCAAAACAATGTATTTGAGCATTGTAATCCAATTTTCTGTGACAGCCTCCAGTGTCACTGTATCATAGTATTTCAGTTACCGATCCGAGTAACTGAAATGAGAAACTGAAAGTAGTAGTTAGATCCCTGAGTAACCCCTTTGAGGAGAAGGAGCAAGTCATCTCCAGTAACAAGGCTCAAGTCCAAGTCAAGTCTCGAGTCACTGACCTTCACTGGCCAAGTCGAGTCCCAAGTCTTTGTCCATTTTATCAAGTCTAAGTCTCAAGTCATCCAAATAATGGCTCGGTTCTGACTCGAGTCCAAGTCACAACTTACAAGTCCCCACCTCTGCTATAAACATGAGGTGGTGGGGTAAGGAGAAACAGTGCAAAGATGAAAATGGCGAATTTAACTAAAATAAAGTACCAGCCTTCATCTTACTTGTGTTAATATGGTGTGTCAGAGTGTGAATGGTTGTGTTTTAACAGGATGACAGTGCAGATAAGCAGGGCAGCTATGAGTACTGTTTTGTCTTACCAGTGAAAATAATGAATAATGCAAATCATGTTCCTAGTATTAGAGAAGTATGCTTTACTATATATCATCTATGGCAGAGTCAAAGGTAAAGATATTAAACTTCTCTGCAATTTTTCTCTACTAAACAATTTCTTTCTTTTCTTATGAAAAGCTCTAGCTCTCATCTGGGCATAACACTCACCGTATCGCTCCCATGTGACAACCATATAACATGCATGCATTAGAACTGTGGATATGGCATGTAATATTATTCTCCATAGCAGGGGCTTCTGAAATCATTTAATAAACACATCTGAGAGACTGCATTCAAATTACTTGTGCATGAAAATTAGGCAATTGAAAACCTATAAAGCTTATCCCCAAAGACGCTACTAAATCTGGTTGGAAATAGAAAGCAATGATGTCAGCCCTCCCTGCATTTGGGTGAGCGAATAGGTGTAACTCTTTACATTGTGAAAAGAGGGTCAGGGATACACGCACATAGACGTTTAATAACAACATACCCAGGTCACAAATGGGAGCTGTGCTCACTGAATAGACTGACAAGAGCCATACAAATTGCACATCACCACAGGGCCAATCTGACAACTTAAGCAAAGCCAAAGTGTACCCTGCAGATTCAGATGATAATCCAAGGTACAGGCTGTCCTTGTCCCAGTGCACCACCACATGTGGGAAAATAATGACTTAGATAAAAGAACAATTAAAACAATCTGTCCAGTAATGTCTTTTTAAGTTGTAAGATTTGGTTTTAATGCCAGCCTGTTGCAGTTCCTGGCTCTAACATGCTTCTCTTGGCTTTATTCTAAAACTGTACTTAGTTTTGGTTTTGTGGCCAATTTGACTGACTTTGGCTTCTTTTCAGTTTTATATGAGCTGACTGAAAATGGGCTATTGTGCACAGGTTTGATTAAGGTCTTTCTGCATTTATAACAGTAATTTGGTAGATGTTTATATAGGATGGCCTTCTGTCCACACATCGAAACACAATAATATGCATTTTGTGCAAGATTTGAACTGGCTATCCTTTGGACCGAGGACAAACATTCACCAATTTCACGATTCTCATCTGATATCGATTGCTGATATAAATTAGTACGTAACAGTACAACAGATGCCCTCATTGTAAAACTGGGTAATATGGTGATAAAATTAGAATTGTGAGCTCATCCTTTTCACAATATGTTTTTTTGACACTTTTTCAGTCCACACCTCCTAATGGTCAGATTAAGTAATGCCCTGAGCATAGAGATTGTAAATGAACACAGCTAACCTGCTAGTGCCATGTTCCAAATAAAAAGTGAGCATGGGTGCACTTCTAGCTCCATCAACTCCAATTCACTTTGTAGTGAAAAACTGTCGCCCCACTCAACATAACTGCTGCTGTCAGGCTCATAATTTTAGTGTTGAAATGTTCATATTAATCCATGCTAAATGATCCTGTGTTTTTATTTGGCCATGTTGTCCGTAAATCAAAATATGAATATGAATAACCAATGAGATGCCTTCTTTCCCAGAGGTCGCTCCCGCAATCGTTAGCAGCAGGTTTGATTGACAGCATTGCTAAGCGTCCGTTCCCTGCCAAACCAGCAGCAAGGGCGGCAAGGAACGTTACCTTCAACAGCCTCTCTCTCCGGATTGGCTCTTTGGTTGCATAGCTGAACGCTATGTCACACTCACTTAGTTCACTTCTTTATACAGTCTATGGCCCTGGGTGAGTGACATCTGGATTTAACCAACTGCAATGTGAATCAGATGACTTAAGTTACCTCTACAAGGCAATATAAAGATGTTAAGTTTACATGCATCGTGATAAAATCTAAATCATGATATGGCTGCAAGAAAATTGTGATATACATTTTTTGGCATATCTTCCTCCCCAACTTCATTGCACGTACATTGATACATATATAGAATTGCTGTTGGCACATTTGAGTTGCCTCAGTCTGCCTGCGCCACGCAGACAGCATCTCTCTCTTAAATGTGTAATACATTCTGTGAGACGCTGACATTAAGTAAGTGGGTAGTGTATTACTCAAAGCTGTTTCCTGGAGGACCTGAGCAGAGTAGACTTTCCATAAATCATGATGGGAGCTGCCTCTGTGTGACGTCAGCTGTCTGCTCCTGTCCTTAGCTGCTCAGATCACTCTGTACTTGCTCTGGGATTTGCTTACACACTTGTTGTTTACCTGCACAGGAACACAGACATGGAGCCTTTGTACCACTTCACAGGTATCTCTTATTTACTGATAAAAGACTAACCAAAAAGCACAGACGGCATCATATACTCTCACATCTTAAGCATATCAGCCCCAAAAAACGTTGCAGACATTTGATCTAATCTTATCATTTCAATCCAATCGTCTACAACCACCGCTTTATGAGAGGAATTGTAGCTGTTGGCGATCTGGGATGTCTCTTGGGAGGGACAGATTTGAAAGACAACTCCTGTGGTGTATTAAACTAACATGATTTGGGAATAAGGGACCAAGCACCATAACTCTAAAGTAACAGAGCTTCGCCTACCACCCCTGCTAGCCTGCCACGGGGCATACGGGAATAGAGAAATCAAAACGAAAAGAAGAACCAGCCCCACGGTTATGTCAGTAGGACAGCAGGAGGGTCGTAAGTGTGTGCGGCTAACAGAAAGACGCTGTACAGGGAATTTAATATTGAGCTTATTGGGGAAAGGGGTCTCTAGGGACACACCCTTTACTGGCTGTCTTTGTCTCAACTGCTTGGGGCAAGTGCTATCACATGCATACAGTGGGAAGAAAGTGACATTATTTCTGTCTGTTGTATCCATTGTAGACAGTTGAAAGCTGGTGTAACTCATCCCTAGTACTCTCAAATCCATTTATAAGCCGTATTTTTCAGATAGCAAAGTGAAAACACAAAAGCAGCCAATCAGAGCGCTCTTTCTGCTCTTACTTCCGGGTTTGCAAGATATTAAATACCTTATTCCTACATGAAGAGAATGCGCAGTGGTCTCATTTAGTCACAAAATGCTGCTTTTACAATATACTCTTTGGAGCAAAAAAAATATGAACTGTACTCAATTACTAAAAAAGCAGAGTACCCAGGCTTTAATTAATGTAATGTACTCTAATAACTGATAAGACTTCAGAAGCTTCATATCGTCAGACTTCACTTCTAATCTCTTTTTCCTGAACAAGTATGAAAAAGTTTTAGAAACAATATTTAATTTCAGCCTGAAACTTAGACGATCTGTTGGGTTTGATAACAGACACAAAATGCTCATTGGCTCGGGGAATGAGGAATGTGAGAGTTCTTTGCCTTCATCTGCCACTAGAATCATTTAATTATATCCCAATTTGACACGGTGTTGTAGTCAAACTTTTTAGGAGTGCAGCCAAAATGCAGCTTTTGAACAGCATCAACTGGTCAAAAGGTAAAAAGCTCAGAGTACATCAAAGACGGTACACACTGTGCACCAATCTGAAGAGGTTGCCAAACAGTACCCCGCGGACTGAACGCTGGGCTTGAAGATCTCACTTTTGATACGGATTAAAACATGGTATTAACTATGTATTTTTAGTATTATTTATTATTGATTAGGCACAATAATATACACCCCCATTTAATCAGATTTGAAAATGGAAAAAAAAAAGATCCTGGTTTGTGACTTATGTGGCAGAATTTACAAAAAGTACTAACAATTTTAAGTGTTTTGAACAATGATTTCTTTTGCTCCCATAAACATGACAATATTTGGTGTTTACTAAGTTTTGATGGAAATGGAAGTCGAGTCAGGAGTGGTCTGCCAGAGAGACTAGCATCTAAATCACCATCATTAGAGCACAATGTTTTATGCAGTGTCAAGTCAATACACAACTCAAGAGAAACAAAACAAACCAATCTAGGCAAACGAGACAGAATTCTGTTTCCATTATTAAGGATTGCTCAGATTGAAAAGAATGGTTAAAGACACTGGAGATCTTACAGTTGAGGGGTAAATACTTAATATCAACCACAAAACTCCTATGTCAAATTTGTAAAGAATTCAGCTCACTTCTTTCAGATTACTACCTCCTGTATTACTGCTTATGGTGCTCTCGCTTTTTGCTTTGCCTGGAATGCTAAATAGTAAAATAGCATGACATTAAAGGCATCTATCTTATATTTCACTTACTTAATCATGAGTGTGTGTTGAAAAAAAATAACAATAATAAAATGGTTTTTTTTTTATTCTTTGAACACACCTTATTGCTGCCAGTGTGCTCGCCTCTCCATTGAGCTGGCCTGTAACTTGGCCTCATGACATCACCTGCTCATCTTCATAGACAGATAAAAAAAGTTACATAGTCCTCCGTTCAAGTGTGTAAGAAATGTTGCTTTAAACCTTTTCACAGGTCATGACTTACAAATGTGACTGGCTCTGAAGATAAAAATATTTTTGAACATGTATCTAAAATGGTAAATCTCCAAGCGAACATGTTAGCACCTGCTGGCACAGTTCTCGCCTTGCCAATATTAATTAAGACACTGTTTTTGGATCTCCTTTTTTAAGTAATGTGAACAGACATCCGTCAGCCTGTGTTCACTTGCACCACTGTGGGCCACCTGCCTCCCATTAAACACACAGACTCCCAATTAATTCTGGCTCATCCGTTTAACTGGTTTGTCAGAATAAAGGTTTCCGGGTACATTACTTCTGTTAACACTCGTATTCATTTGTAAATAATGTGTTTGCTACATTCCCACTCTAAATTAATGAAATATTTTTTGTCCATGAATGGCAGCTATGTTTTGCCATGTCACTCTTATCAATTAGGCTAATTACCCGTTATTCAGTCAGAATGAATGATATTTAAAGCATTTGTGAAATTCAAATCAAGAACCATTTTAGCTTTGTTTTATTACAGGTGATGGCCATCAGTGTCTATTACAAAAGAACAATTAAGCAATTTTATCTATATCTAACTTCAAAAACTAACAGAATACCTCACTTGCTTGTTAATCATTGATACAACATTTAATTTCAGATCATAGGACTGCATAAGGCTAAGGACTAGCCGCACCAACACTGAGATGCGACTGATACACACACCTGCATCTGTTTTTAATGTTTTATATGGACTTGTATATTTGTTTGTTTTGTGTAGGGTTTGTTTTTTGCTTGTATTGTACTTTAAATATGGCACCCATGAAAAAGAGAGTCCAAATACTCTCATTGGGTTCTCCTGTATAAATAAAGAAAGAAAGAAAGAAAGAAAGAAAAAGAAAGAAAGAAAAAAACAACCCCAAAAAAACAAAGAAGATCTCGCTGACTCTGACAACATATTTTTGAAGACAAGACAGGTGGTGATCGTACAGCCACCTGAAAACATGTAAGGTATACATGGAGCTTTCAAAAATCGAAGAAGGCTTTTCTTTGGTGACACCCATCTCATCTGACAAAAATCAACTTTCTCGGTGACTGCACCATGACTCAAGCCATCTGTATTACTAATAATCTCTCCTTATGCTCAGAAGAACCCATTATCTCCCTAGACTTTATCAGACTTCAGCAAATCCCTGTTCTTAGAAGGAGAGAGCTGTGATTCAAACCATGTAACTGGATTCGAAGTAGGTAGGGCAGTCACGTTCGAAGAGTCACCGAATAGTCACCAGAAAACAATGGTTCTTCAACTTTTCAAATCAAGAGAACACTTAATCTTCTGTTTTGAGTGCTCCAAATGACTGGACATACAGATAGTCAGTGTGGCATATGCATTTAATAAAAAACAAAACATTAAAATACATGAGCAACAAAGGACTTCAAAATAATGCTTGTTTTAATTAGTTTTTGAAGTTAATTACTTGAGCAGAAATGCCTTCAAACCTAAACGCTTGAGAGAGCAGCAGCAGGTCACTGTAGCATTTTTTATTTACTTAGGCTTATATATATTAGGCTTATATTTGATCCAATTTGACTTCTTTAGCTCATTTGAATAATTGTGTCTATTGTTTATTACTTTAATTATGTTTTATTGTCTAAGTTTGTGTTTCATTTTTCAAAAAAACTACTCATGTGTATATCCAATCCCTACCTAACAACAATGGAACGTGCAGTGCTCCTAAAGCCCGTGCCTAAGCACTGTAAAGCCATTGCTGCCATGTTTGTTGATCATATTGACAGATCATGCTCTATATTGGCTTCACTAGATTAGAGTCTGCTTGAGAGTCTCAGGACTTGTGACAGGGCTGGTATGAGCTCTGGGACCACATCAGACAGACACTGAGTGAGAGACGCTGTGGAGGCGACAGCCAATGAAAGATTGTTTCAAGAACAAAAAGCTCCAGTTATTTCTATGGTAATCCCAGCAGAGGGCTTCCACAGAAACTGTCTGCAGAGCATTGGAGGCAGACCAGATCACAAATGAACTATGTCCAAACTGAATTTTGTTATGTTAAACTAAAGACGGAGAAATATCAAACAATAAGCCTACAAAAATACACACAGACGTGTATTCATCAGGTAATTTAAAATAGACCTCAGAGTTTATTGCTTGGCAAGTCCAGAGTGAAGTTTCTGTATTTTCTCTCCAGAGGGATATCACTCTGGTCACCACTCTCTCAATCGCGCCTCGGGCCAGACTCAGACAGTATGGTGCCATCAGATTTGTTTATTTCAGAGACGCATGTGAATTGAAAGAGCTCATTCTCTCACCTTAGATCACAGTTTAGTGCTTCACTCATTGATCTGCAGAAATCTGTAGCTTTTTTCAGTCCCCTGTGATATTTTTCCTTGTAAGCAGCTATATTTGTTTTGATATGGATGGACCATGTATGTTCCACCTACTTCACCTAATGTCACTCACGACCATCTGAACTCTGGGAGATTCAACTCATATCTTTGTTTAGTATCGGGCACACGCATGTTCTGGATCTGAGGCAACAAAGTTAATCCAAGTAGTATCTTTTATTTTTGTTTTATCACATTTTAATATTGTACAACTAATTACAATGAATATTCTGTTTTGGAACATTTAGATTCTGTCACTTAATTGGACTCATTAAACTAAATATCTGCAAAATGGTCCACTGCATATTTCTCAAGCCTCAATAAAACTTTTTTAGATTTTAAAAATAGTTTCATGACCAGCATTTCAATTTGCCTTGTGGTTTGTTTGCCTTTTTACCTAGATCAGAAATCAATATGTATGAGAAATGGTTTCTATCGACAGTGTGCCAAAATGAGCAGCATAGGCTATACATCATTATGCATCACCAAGACACACGATATTGCCAATTATAAGACCAGCATTCTTAGCAACCTCACACCTGTTGCTATGAACTCCACTCATGATAAATGGTAGGTTTTAGCTACACCTTGCGATTGATGGGGACTAAGTGACTTTCGCAGACATCAAAGTTGTACGTTTTTTGGTAGGTGCAGCAATCAAATGAACAATCTTGTCTTTTTCATCCAATTAGGAGCAGAATTCACTAATTGGACACTCAGGGCATGTACAGAATGAGAAATGGTGAGGAAAAAGAGAGGTGCAAAGATGGAGAAGTATGGGTCAGGGTTGGAAATATTCAAAATGAGTTGCTGACAGAATTTTGTCCTTTAACTTATCCTTCAACCATTGCTTCGAGACACCCTGATGGGAGCAGTGGGCATCTCTAGGGAGGGACCCATCTCCAGACTTTGTGGGAATGTCCAGGTCAGAAGTAGCAGATTAGCCTTCTGTGAGTGTTTAGGTTGATGGGCAAAACTGAAGTACCCATAGAGCAACCTACGACCTGAACCCAGAACCTTCTTGGCGTGTGAGGCGAGAGTACCAGTATATTTTCTTTCCTTTTATGTATAGATATGTTATACTGGCATCTCAAACAAATAAAACAAACAGCTACTGTACCATGATGGACTAAATGTATATAGCTCTGTTTGGATCCTAATCTAGTTGATATTTTCAGTTCCACTCCTCAGTCAGCCATTATTTCCGCACTTGTTCTTAATACTGAGGAAAGATATGGCCGACCACATGGCAAACCCACAATACTTCCCCTTTTCAACTTCCTTTCCAAGTCCATTGTATGCAGAACTTTCTGTGCTGCTCCTCTCAATGTTTCGATGCCAACAGACTTTTCAGCAAGTTTTATTCTGAGTTTATTTAGAAAGAAAGAGGGATGAGACATGGCTCCAAATGCTAGAGAAACAACAGCAGAGGCCCAAACTCAAGTTTAATTCAAACTATTGTAGGGACTGCTTTCGCCTGTGTCCAGTCAGTGATAGTAGAAATAATCTTCAAAATACAGTGTTAGCAATATAACACATATTTAATGTATGTATTTTAGTGTGCATACGGTATTTCCAAAAGTTTTCTATACATGTGCGTACCGGCATGCACTAAAACTGATTTAAAGTATGTATCTTATTAGTTGTCTGCAATCAGGAATAGGAAATTGAAGTGCTACAATCATTTTTTCTGTACTTTTCTGACCTAACCCAAATCAGTTGAAAGGCACACCTCAGAAATTACTATATGGAAGCTACATAATCATGGGTGCCAAGTCCTGAGGTTAAATTTGCATAAAACAATGTGAATTTATGGTAAAGGTGCTAGCTAGAGCAATTAAATAAATGAGAGACCGCAAATGCCAAATCCTGCCTGGGGACAATAGAACTAAAATTATACCTTGAAACATAAAACATAATAAAAGCTCAGAAAGCTTTTGTAGAAGAAGAAATGGACGCGCATAGCGTGTGTGCTTAAAAAGTGAGGTAAAGAATCCATTTCTGTCAGTGCAGGGAATGCTCCACATAAGAGACTTTTAATGGTGAGATAAAAATGTAGGCTATTTCTCTAAGAAGGACTGAAGAAGAGAGTAGTTTTTGAAGAGCCTTCAATCAGAACTGATGCAGAGGACAGAGGAGAGGGAAGAGGGAGAGGGTTAAAGGGTGGCACTGGAGTCTAACAATAGACACTGGAGGAATTTTAAGCCCACTAGTTGGAAAAAAGAATAGATGAACGCTTATTGAGTAGTGGTTCTATATTTTGGTTTATGTTAATGTTATAGTGCACAGGTCAAATCAACAAACAAGGAGTAAGTGCTACATACAGTGATCCAGTTTTCTTTTTATCTCTTGCAGCAGGAATTAGTATTTTGCTGATCTCTTGCCTTGAAAAGCAATTTACTAAAAATGTTCTGTAATTCTTAGAATTTATAGTTTTCTTTACTAATTCCTTATAATCCAGAATAGAGTATATCTATAGTGTTGCTCTGGGAAGTTTGTATTTGGCACAAAGTCATCCATTTTTTACAAGAAGAGAATTTCCATATCAGATTCCAAAACTTTCTCCATTGTCTGTTCAACCAATAAAAATGCTCTGAAGTGAAGAACCCATAAAAGTTGATGTGTTGAAATAGGACGCGCATTCATCTTTTAAAGTGTTATAAATTCTGACAGGTAATTTATTAAAAGGTGTCAATAGAGGTAATGTTATTCCCAATTGTCCTTTAAAACAAAGAACACATTTATGTGCTAGGGCACCTTCAAAATACTACTGGAAAAAACAACTTTTAAATGTAAATCATCTTGTATGTGTATTTGTGAAAACTGTTTTCTGCACATTGCAAATAATATACATTTTCTATAATTTTTGCTATGAATATATATATATATGTCAAAATTATTCATGATAGCACACCACTGCGCAGGTAAAAACAAGAAAATCACCTCCATGTTATAGCAATTTGCGGCACTTTCCCCATTGTAGACAGCTTCCGGGGATATGATTACATGGTACCGAAGGCTGATCTGTGAGAGGTGGGTTGTCTTCACTATTAGGGTTATTCCCAAATTAATGGGGCATGGCAGATATCTCAGCTATAATTAAGCATTCTGCCACTATCAATCTCTGCTCCCCATCAGCCACATGTACAGCTAATGACTAATTTCCCCTTTGCTTTGAGATGAACCTACGACCTGCGTGTTGCTCTTTGACATCCCATGTCTTTTTATGTGCTGCCTGTAAATGTAGATGCATGCAACACTTTATGACAAAGGGTGAATTAATGACTAAAAGCATACACTACATTAGGCTATATGTGGAAACATTGCAACGCCAGGAATAACAATAACCACATGTAACAAACCTGACTGTGCAACAAATCTTGGGGGTAACACTTTATACTGAGTGCACTTTGAATAACCTTAATAAAGCATGAACAGATTATTACTGAATAGTTTATTAAGAATGATTCAGGGTTGGTAACTTAATTAAGGGGTTAGGGTCTAGAGTTAGGGTTTCAGCATTAATTAAGTAGTTATAAAGCCTGAATCATTCACTGTTTTATTATTGTTCCCATATGGAAATTAGTCCTCTGCATTTGACCCATGTGGCAACATATATTATGCAACCTGCTAGGAGAAGGATAACCCTTTGCCGCCACCAGAGGTTATTATATTGATTACTTTTGAGACAAAGAGTACTTGGCCCTTTGTGTCAAATGTGATTATTATTATTAAGCTATGTATTGACTCTTACCTTAACACAGCTTCACTTGTTGTCGAGATTGTCCACCATCGTGAAAAATCATTTGTATGTGCTTTCCCCATGTAAAGCCTAAATATTTGACCGATTTTTAAAAATTTCAATTGCTATCTATCGGGTGGTCAAAATGTTTGGCAACAAATCACCTCTATCTATCTAAGTAGGGTCTAAGTTATGCAAGAATTTTGGTGAAGGGAGACAGTGCCTTTTTTACAAAATACTGGAAAATAGGCTACAATTCAGCTGGGCTGCATCTGTGATTATGATGGGAAGCACATTTGAGTTAATAATGTTAGTAATGGATGTAATGGATTGTGTACACTATAAACAGCCTCATTTTGTGTCCCTATGGCAACATGTTGTGTAGTTACAGCATTGCCTCCTCCAAATCCTCTCAGAGCTGGACCTGGTCTGGTCAGCTTTCCCTACAGCTTCTCTTCAATTATCTTATTTCAAGCACCCACTCAAGTCTACAAGCATGTGTTTTGGGACCTTATACTAAACTGGCAACAGACGTGAGTGTGAGACATCGTGCGTAAAAAGGAGGTTAACGTTTTCCATTAGACAGGATGCAAAATGCCAAATTAAGCATGGCATACGACGGGCTATAGCTCCTGCACTGCTTTGCAAATGGGGTGTAAGCAAAGGTTAATTACCATGAGATGATCCTACTGAAATTGCCTGTCCAGGTGGCAGATGGTCCACAGCAAATCTCAGTATTTATAAGAAATGAGCAGACATGATGAGTGGCATATGACTTGAGATCCCTGTTTGTACATTCTCAGAAGTAATTTTACAAAGGGGTTTAAGTTTTGCGCACAAATTGAGCTACAACATCAGTCTCCTTACCAGTCTCATTACCTTTCACAACAACTAAAATAGAGACAACGGAACAATATTTAACACAAGTTACCTTAAAAACATAAAAACGCATAACAAATGTAATTCTTGGTTAAATGCTGGTCATGGCGCAGAGGCACATTTTCCGTGCGCCGTGCGTAAACGTTCCAAGTCTCCTTACCTGTCATCGGCCTGCCAGTCCCCGAGCAACAGGTCTCGAAACCGGTATCGAGGGGGTAACGGCAGCACGTCCTTCTCCAGTTCAACCATGATCCCCCTTCTGCAGCTCCTCAACACCCAGAGACAGAATCACTGCGAGCCGCACGTCCACAGAGGAACCAACTCCACTACTATTCCCTCTGCTATTCGACCCGAAGACAAAAATCCGATACAATTATACGTCTCATCCTTGGAGTTTGGGTTTCTTCCTTGGATAGAAATCAACTTATTCCCTTGGGTTTTTCCGCTGAACCCGTGTTTGGTCGCCGCGGAGGCAACAGGTCGATAGCGTTTATCCAACGGTGCGTAGGGGAGGCTCCACTTGGACAGTGACATCTGAGGAGCAACTGGTTGTCACCACATCCTCCCTGCCTCCAGCGCAAGCTCCGCGTGGATGCTCTGATGAGGAATCTGCAAACAATCAGCGGGGAACACTCTTGGTGACTCTTACCATTTCAGGATGAAAAACTCACATAATGAAACATGTTGATGAGCGCTCCTCTGGATGGAAAGCACGTCCTCATGACGGGCTGTGCTGGTAACACGCTCATAAACGCTTGTCACTGAGCGCACTGTTTGAAGCCAATTATGTTTTTGCATAGTTTGAATTGTTATGCCACAAACTCAGGCTAATATGTGGCAGGAATCACCAAGAGGTTTTGGCGAAACACAGGATTAAGGATCCATCCAATCATTCGGTTGTGTACTTCATTTCTAGACGCTTTACACGCTTTAAACGTCTCAGCTGCTCAAAGTCCTGTCTCCTATGTAGATCTTGTTTACACTTTCAATTAAGCAGCTAATAGAGTCACTTAAAGGCGCACTCTGTAAATTTTCAGGGGGAGGGTAGGCCACCTGCTTCTCTTAATTGAGAGGTTACTGCTTTGACTGAAATGGAAACATCATTATTATCAGTGCAGACTGAGCAAAGTGATGAGTGTGGAGAGGTGATCCTGCTCACAGCAACAATGTGTCTCTCACGGGACTTTTCAGCCTTTAAAAGGTGAAATAAATAGATACATTTAATTGCACACTGTGGAACATTCCAAGCAAAGCAATAACATCTCCATACCAGAAAATGTGCATAGTGCACCTTCAGAAAATATATTTAATCCCATGTCAAGTCACAGTGAGGTCTGAATTTCAAGACTGGTTTACGTTCTCTTAACACAAAGTGTAGCCTTTATGGAAACATTTGTTTTATGGTAAAAACAAAAACAGACACACACACACACACACACACACACACACACACACACACACACACACACACACACAAATTAGTTAGGTATGTCAACTTGTAATTTTTTACTGAATTAAGATATTTAAAAATGAAAAAAATACACTCACATGTTTCAATACTCACCCCATAACTTCTAATCCGTTTGCAGTTGGTGGCTACAGTGTTTTAACATAAAGTTAGTTTGGCAGATCCACATTAAAGGTCACAATATTTATCTTGTTCAGCCTCCAGTCACAATTAAAGCCCTAATGAAATTCAAATGTGCTGCTTAACAGAACTGTTGACTCAAAGCCATAGACAACAGGTGTTATTCAAATTAACTTCCACTGATTAATATTAATGACATTTTGTCTGGTCAGGATCAATTGGACAGAACGGACACTCCACAGCTGACCTCTGGAGCCAGATTAAGTGATCATGAACAAAGAGAATCTCAGAGATATAAGGAGCTGCAACTTCAGTTCATAATAGTTACTGTTATACAAAATTGCACATTTCATTCAATTAAAAATGGGACATAAATACCAAATACTAAACAACACAATAGGTTTTAAAATGAGATTGATTAATTTAATTGAATAGGTCCAAAGAGTAAAGGCAAATGCAGTCCATTAAAAGTAGCAGCTTCAAATTTGAATGTAATTTCTATTAAGCACATTTTCATGTGTTCTACTGTGAATGAAATACAATTACAGAAATAGTATACTATTTGCAAATGCATACGTGGCAGAGATGTCAGTTTTCTTGGTTCAAAGTTAATGGATTTGTGTGCCATTAGCAAACCAGTGCAATGATGGAATGAGTGAAGTCTGCTTCTTACAATGGCTTCCTTCCATCGATCAAAAACAGGCACCTGTTAAACTGTTGATTATATATTGGTCATAGTAACAGAATGGTAGAATGGTAGAATGTTTGTAATTGTCTCCCTGCCAAAAGCCCATAGTTGTGGTTTTATGCTCCATCAGTGACAATACCCTAATAATACCCTAATACCCTAATAATTGTACTAGTAACTACTGCAACTACTGTTCAAATTCAGCTTTTACACAGTGGGCCAGTGTTTTGACATTAGACTTGAATAAGTAATACTGACTAAAGATATTTCTATTCTAAGAAAAAAAATACTTAAAACTGTCATATCTAAACTTTATTGCTGCAAGGGTAATTATATATATTGCCCTCTTGTGGCCATCACAAAAGCATACACTCTAGAGAAACCTGTGTCAAACATGAGACAAGTCTGCTGCACTGAGGTAGAAAAAGTAAATGTATTCGGTCTGTCTTGGGTAAATACAAAATGCCACGGCAATGCTCTTAGCCTGAAGTAATGAGACAGAGGATGACAGTGAGGCCAAACATTTCCAGTGGGCGGGCCTGTCTGGGTTGTCATGGTAACAACAAAAAGTGTGTGAGTAAATGGGAGCTGATAGTTTCTGTCTTTAAGCCCATTTAAACCCCATTGAGCTTGTGCATTACCATAATGTGTACCCAAAATGCAATTTTGTCCAATAAAAGACATTATGGCCCAGATGACAATTTATGCATTATACTTTTATATGAAACACATAATACAAATAGTAAAAAACTGACTCAGAAGGTATAAAAAAGTTTGATCCCAAATTAAAATATAACTCAGATGTTTTCATGTTCTCAGACATAATGGCTTACGAGGCTTGGATACCGTTATTCAAACATAAAATTGTATACATATAATAAGTATTGGCACTAAAGAAAAAAGGAAAATTTTACCTTTCCTGAATAGTTTTAGAATGATCTTGCGCTTCATCAGAACCAGTATGAGACCGCATGTTAAAATAAAGAGCAATTATTTTGTGTTGAAATTGCCTGTATATGGTTTATAGAGCATGGAAGCACTAACAGGAATTCAATAAATCACTCTTAAAGATGAAGCTACTTTTTCGAGCTAGGAGGCCAAGGGCAGCAGCGGGTCTGAGCACGATTATAGACATTCATAGATTCATTAGAAAAAAAGATATGATATGGCTGTCTCTCAGTCTTAAACAAAAGTCCCATTAAAATGGTGTAATACAGCATGAAAACCGGCATGTTGAACTTTTGCAGACCCTAATCCAGTGTGATGTTGACAGATGCTAAAGCGTCCACTGCCCAGCTGGGATACTGGTCAGGAGAAGAAAACATCCTCTTCATGAATGTCCGTATAAACTCAGGAAAACGACCATCCACAATGCTTTGGCGAAGGGAGCGCATCAGGGTGAGCTGCAGAAGACAGATGTGATTATTGATCTCCAATGGGAAATCATCTTTGCAGTACATCCTGTGCACACTAGGGTCAGCGGTAATTCAGCAACATAGAGAGAGAGCAAGTACAAACGTTCACATAGCAAGACAAGGATGTAAGAGCTTCTGTGAAATGCCATTTGGAGACATTTAAGTGAATCCAAATAGTAAAGCACTGACCCCAATTTGACCTTACAATATGAAAGTATAAAAAAGCTGTATAATGTGCCTATTTGGCATTTAATATAGAGTGTACTCATATAATTGTCAGAAAAAGTACCATCATTTTGATAATGCCAGCTAAATGAAAAGCTGTTATGGACAAAGAAAGCAAAGCACAAATGCAATCCAATAAAGGCAAACTGAGCTACTAAGCAATAAGAAAACATTACCCAACAAATCAGAGAGGTTGTGGTATTCTAAATTATTCAGAGATTGTCTTTTAAACTGATACTTGGCACATAGTTTCTAGAGAAAAACGCACATTAAAAAAAACATTGTAGGGTTTAGCTGGTATAATAACAGTGTGTACTGACCTGGTAGCTGATGTTATGGATGGTGATATGATGCATAGCCGCGGTGTCATTCTTGAACAGCGCGTGGAGGTAAGCCCGGCTGTGTCTGCAATAAAACAAAATTATAATTGTGTTATAATGTGATCATTCAGCAGTTTTCATTGGATCTTACATCAATGTGTATGTGGCTCTAAATTGCCCCTGCAGTACTTCTCCTTAACACTACTTATTGATAACTGTATAGCAGTTAGTTATGAGACTGCTGACAGCATTTCTGTATAGGTGTGTTAATAGTAATTGATTTAACAATAAAACTGTCACTAATAATGATCTTGTCCAGCCTTGTACACAGAATGACCTCTGACAGATGAAGTGACAGATGAAGTAACAGATTCTATATTGTACAAAACACTTAACTAAATTTAATACATCAGCTGTTGGCATATAGCCAGGGAGTCACATAGAGAGCAAATGTATCTTCGAAGTTAACATAAAACATGAAAAGATTAGATAAATCAAATTCTCATGGTTAAAGTAGACCGTTGTAGAAGTTCTGATCATGTTTGGGATGATTGGCCTACAATACAGAAACCCTTCCAATCACTTGTTTAACCCTACACCTGACCTGGGCTATGATACAATGCCACCTAGAGGCAGTGGGGTGAAAAGGTGATTGAACCATGTTGTTACACACTACTTAAATACACAAGGTCAGACAGACAGAAGGTGACAAGCTTGTAATTACTGTTTCTGTGTACCTTTTACACGTAGGACATTCGCAGTCAGGGTCTATAGGCTTGAAGTCTTTAGCATATTGTTTTTGTTTCACCTGGAGAGACCCCCAGGGCACCAACGCTGAGCCAAACCTCTGAAGAAAACAGAGAACACAGTTAGAAACATATAATATTAAGTTATACCTTTATCTGATTTTAATAATGTGCTAGATTTATCAGTTTGCGCATCATAATTAATAGCTTACCGCTGTACGAGTTGGAAAGACACAGTCAAACATGTCACACCCCAAAGCAACACACACAACTAGGTCAACAGCATACCTGCCAAATCAGAATTCATAAGATCCTTATAATTACCATAATAACTACAACGACAATAGAATAACAATGCTTACCCCACTCCCATAAGGTATCTGGGCTTCTCTCTGGGAAGGTGGTCTGTGCTTAAAGTAACCATTCTCCAAAAATCATCCTTCTCCTCTCCTCCACTTAAGCCTCCGATGGCAAAACCAGGAACATCACGTTTGGTCATTTCTACAAAGAACAACGTTAATCATAAAATCAATGAGGCTTCACAAACATCTGGGAAAGCAACAACTCAGTAACAAATGGGTTATCAACAGGGGCAGGTCAGTGTATTTGGTAATTTGGAGCAAAACACATAATTATAGTTATACATAAATTCAATATACACAATGTTACATCAAATTGCCTTTTGGGAGAAAAGTCGTACTCTGGAATCTGACCAGGTTTGGGATAAAGACAAGATAATAGTGTTGTGCAATTAATCAAATATGAATTGAGATCATTTGTAATAGCTAATGTTCAGCTTTGGTCTTTTTTAATAGAGAAGTTCACAGCCAATCCTCTGTCAGCAGCAGTTTGGAGCAGCAATAAAATTTGGAGGAAGAGGATGAATTTCCAATTCAAGTTTATTTATTGAATTTAATTTTATTTATATAGCACACTTAAAAACAACTTCAGCTGCCCAAAGTACATTGCATAAAAACTTGACAAAAAACAAATATACAGATAACTCCAAACATAGGAAAGGGACAATAAAACACTAAGATATCCTGTCTAGCTGATATTAAATGCCAGGCAGAAGAGGTGGATTTTTCATTCTCGTCTTAAACTGCGTTAAAGACTGAGAGGATCTGACAGGCAGAGGGAGGCTGTTTCATAGTCTGGGCACTACCACAGAAAAGGTTCTGTCGCCTCTGGTCTTGAGCCTGGCTTTAGGCAAAGCCAGGAGGGGGTCAGCTGGCCTCAGGGAGCAGACATTTAAACACAATAAACACAATCAATAACATTGAATCTCACCCAATATATGATGTGCAGAGTGCACAGAACGGGCTCATATGGACATCATATAAATAAATATAATATACAATATATAATAAATTCTTGAAAAACAGAATGTTGAAATATGCGATTCTTACAATACATTTTAACCTAACAACAGACTGATTATTGATGTAGTTAATTATTGTTTCTACATGCCAAAAGTGTGCAAGATAAGTTCAAAAACAGGAAAGGCAGGTTTATTTGCCCAAATACATATAATTACTGATTTATTACCATCCAGACAGGTTTTGCGCAGCTCTGCATTGAGTCCTCCCTGGATAATGGCAAATAGATTCTGTTTGTGTGGATTCTTATTGGCTGCTATACAACGATCAAGCCATCGAACAGATCTGTGCATGGCCTCTTCCACTCTGGGGCCTGTCACTGTGCTGCTCACCACATCATCCAGTTGCATCATTATATCAGATCCTAAAAGAAATGTGGAACCAACAAAAAACAAGTAAGAGAAATACAACATCCCTGTGTCTTTGAACAAATTCATTGCTAGGAAAATAAAGATAAAAGACACAGAACTGCATCTTTGAATGGTCATAATAAGCACATCACATAACTGCAATAATTTCAAAGTTATTATTCTCAAAAGAATTATCTAAAAACTAAATTCACAAATGTTGAACCTGGTTATTTCTTTATTTCTATTAGTGACTAGACCCTAGAACTCATATATTATAACAAAATCAGAATTTTAACAATATTCGTTTTCACTTCTCCCAAACTGTATTCAATAGTTTTGATCTATAGACCCTAATGTCATGGGGACTTATTATGTATAAAAATCGTTAGCCCTGTAGATTAGACCTCTGTAAACATGCCTATGATTCTTGTGCTTGATTAGCAGATCATTGTTCAGTCTCCTTTCAAGTATATGATGGAAAGGGGAAATCTATTATTGCAATAAAAAGATAAAATCTAAATTGTTCAGCCCCTTTTCTTACCCAAACTGTTCTGAATGCCGATAGACTTTTCAGGAGTAAGTAGGATCTCTTTGCCATCATAGGGAGATTTAAACTTGACTCCTTCCTCTGTGACTTCTGACAGCTCCACAAGAGACACCATCTGAAATCCTCCACTGTCCTATAGAGAAGACACTTATATCAGCTTTTAACTAGAGGCATAGTTGCTCAAGATTTTGTTAAAATAATATTTACAGTTAGAAGATTTCTTTTCCAGTTCATGAACCCATGTAATCCGTTGGCCTTTTCTATTAGCTCTGGGCCCTGCCAGTGCAAGAATGAGAGAATTAAGGAAGATGTGAAGTAGAAGTTCATTATCTAAATATACTAATAAGCCACATAAATAAATACAGAAGAATACAAGTAGACCCTTCAAGTGCTCTGTCTAACTTTCCTGGTGGAGGGTAGGCCATCTGCCAATCAATACTGCATTATAATTATTTAATTACAGGTTGTTTTAAAAAGATCAAGTCTCAGTCAGCATGCTTGCTTACCACAGTTCTGACTTGTAATTTGGCCTGACGATGACACCTGCTTCATTGAGTTTAATGCCATACAATTCCAGATACAATACAATACAATACAATAACATCTGCATGCAAACAGGTACGAGGTGGACCATTCACCAGAAAAGTTACAGTGCACGCTGAAGTGTAAAATAACAACTGATGAAGCCAAATATGACACTGTAAAGCATTGTGTTTTATGTTTCATACCGGTCTCATGCCCAGGTGGTACGTGTTCCCCAGGCAGATCTGGCATCCCAGGGCATCCAGCTGATCTACAGTGATCCCCTTCATGGTCCCTTGAGTCCCCACAGGCATAAAAACCGGGGTGTTCACCGGGCTGTGGGGCAATATCAACTCACATGCTCTGGCTTTTGTCACTGGACATTCAGCTACAATCTTCAAAGTAAGAGGCGACGCTACAGATAAAGCTTTTTTTACGTGCATGCTTTTCTCTGAAGTATTTATTTGAGCTTCACACACTGTGGTGGCGGCCATGTTGGAGTGGCCATGTGACGCATGACACTGAAAACTGACAGGCAGATTGACCAATAAGGAAAGAGTAAGTGATTTCAATTGGAGAACACGCCTTTTAGACACCCAATCAGAAGTAAAAAAGGAGTGATTGACAGCTTATTTAGCCAGTAAACAGGCTCAAGTGAAGGAGGCGGGCGCGTGTCACCGGCGTCGATCGGATGTCGTCTCCTTTGACCGGATATCTGTGTTAAGGAAGTTTTGTTATGCGACTTTTCCGTCCCGTTTCGGCTGTCTGGCTAATTAATGTCATTTAACAGGAAAATGATATGACACAACGCTAAGTAATAACACTTTTACACCGTTACGCATTCACGGGTGACGCAGCAGTGTCTGTTCGCGGTCGTGGGACTTGTTGAAATTAACCCGGGAGCACCTTGCTACAAAGCTAACGTTGCTTAGCCATTTAGCTCGGCGATCACTAGCCACTGGTTTTCGTTCTGTTGAAGGTTCTCCCGAGCTGCAGGAGCCATGGGGAACCGGGGTATGGAGGACCTGATTCCCCTCATTAACAAACTTCAAGACGCATTCAGCTCAATTGGACAGACTGCTAACTTAGACCTTCCGCAAATAGCCGTGGTCGGTGGGCAGAGCGCAGGGAAGAGTTCTGTTTTGGAAAATTTTGTAGGAAGGTAAGTGTACTCACGCTGTTTCACGTATGATTCAATATTGTAATCATTTCCTCGCTTACATTTTTCGTATACCTTTCCATTGATGATTAAAATGAGTGGGTGTTACTGTGGCAGCGAGGCGAGCTGACACAGTGCACTAGTGTCATAATTATTCATTCACGAACTCTCTGTACAGCCATTTTAAGTTTAAAACATCTTTTTTATTTCTAAATTACACGTGCAGATCTTCTTGGAGTTCCCTCTGTGACTCTTTCATTCATTTCATTTCTTTCATTCACTCGTTCAATCATCACTCTTATCTCCACTTATGCTTTCATTTGCTGCTCATCCAAAGACATACTTTTCTTTCTAAATGGGTTTACCTTTTTCTATTGCTATATCAAGTGACCACGCCATCACAGAAAATTAATAATGGTTGTGTAAACAAACAACAAATTTAATTACTTGTTTAGTTTATCCAGCTAATTGTGTATTATTAATTGGATTACATTTGATTGTCCTAACAGACAGGCCTTGTCCTCCTCCTCAGCCACACATAGATCACCCTTGAGATAAAGAAACAAAACAGACTGGCTGTGAGCTTGTTTAGCAGGTTTCCGTCCCATTGATATACACTTGGAGTGAAACCCAACCCACAGTGAATGCATAACAAAACGTACATGTAGGCAAAACGGCCAGAAAAAGGAAGTGGGTTTGTGTGACACTAGCAGAAGAAGGCTGAAGATAGTTAAGATTGCATCTTTTCACACAAATGTTGAGCAGACAGATATTGCCTGTAATTGTCAGAACACATTTTCCTCTTATCCTGTCATATCTATGGTTTTTAACTGCACACAATATGTCACTATCTATCCAGAAGCATTTTACAATCAGCAATATGGAGTTTAGCTAGGCCTGTGTAAACCTTGTAAAAAAAACCTGTTACATTTTGAAAACAAATATTTAAAAAGGAGATGCAAGTTTGTGTCACTAACCTTGATATGTAATGTTTAATACAATTGCTCTTCTTAATCAGTTAAAATAATAAGATTCATAAAAAGGATATAATCAGGAAATAGAACTGCAAATTATGAAAACAACATTTCAAATTGGTTTATGGTGATTATACAGTGTATGGATCCAAACAATGCTACACCGTTAGCAGCTATCAAAGACTGGTTGAAAAGGCCCAGTTCCACCTCTCTTGAAATGTGTCACATGACAGATTTCAATGTCACACCTAGTTACACCTGGAAGGCAACAGGCTACTATAGCAACCATGTTTGCATGTGGCCTGAGTCATTGTTAATCTTAGGACTTGTTTGCAGGCAGGAGTGGCACACATACAGAATGGCATATATTATATTGTATCATGTCTAGATAACATTTGATTGATACTTACATTTTTTATAAAGAAATTACACCATACTGTTTAATTAATGATTTTTTAAATGTTTGAGCTCAGGAAACCAGACTACACAGAGGTGAAAATTAACATTTGCACCTGACAATATAGATTTTTCCCGATGATTGAATTCATACTAGCATCATTATAATTTGGTTAGGGACTTTTCCATAGCCCACAGATGGACATGATATCTGACTGTACAAGCTGGCGGGTGGAGGCTCTTATCAGCTCTGCTCTCAGTCTCCACAGAAGTCAGAGAACTGAATCTACTGATGTGGTGCTGCTGCTAGACCCGGGGTTAAAGCATGATGAGCTCATTTACAACACATAATAATATATACTGACATCATGGTATCAGTTCTGGTCAAACTCCATATTGCTCTTTCACTTTCTGCGTCACTGTGAGTTAAGCAGTGAAATATTGGACCAACTAAGTAGTCATTATATAGTCATGAGGAGTTTTGTAATAAATAAAGAAAGTAAAATAAATATTGTCTTAAATAATAGTACAGCCTGGAGAAAGTACTTTACACTGTTTTTGTGGCCTGAAACTTGAAGTGCATTTACATGAACAAAGTTAAAACAAACAAATATGCAGAAGTTGATGAATGTCACATATAACTGGGGAACATTGTAATAATAATGCACATTAGTTCATGAGACCTATTTTTAATTTAGCATTATTTTAAGTTATGTTCAAACCAAATATAGCTCAATAGTGTTATAATAAAATTTCAGATTCTATTATGTGATGATGTCATAATAACAGATGGGGAGCAAGAGCCAGTTTTTCCTATTGATAACATTGTACTTTGCCATGGAATATTCATGGTAAATGCACAAATGCTGAACCTGATAATTTTAACAATATTAATTTTATCTGCCCTCATATGTATTAAATATTATTGCCTATAGAATGTTGTGATGCCATCTGAAACCCACTAATACGTTAATAGAGAAGATCTTGAGTAGTAACATAATCGTTTTTGTATCCCTAATAAACATAAAACTCACAGGACTAAGCTTGTATAAACCAGGACAACTACTGTAAGAACTCACCCAAGCTAACTATTCATGGAAAACTGCTTATGACAAATTTGAAAATTACAGCTTGGGTTTACGCCAGATGGTTTTGGGCAAATCAGACACTATGACCACTTTCTAGAGACTTCTGTGCCCACACACAGTCTGTGGAGACCCAGGGAGCCATGATCACCAAACGCCTGTGGGATGAGTCCTACTTCACCTCTCTCTCTTTGTCTTTCTATCTCTCTGCCCCTCTCACTGCCTTTCTTGACCCCAGGAGTGCTCTCAAAGTGCTTCCAACCAGTCTCAGGCAGGTATACAGGCCGAGGACACAGACCTGATGCCCCCTCTGTCACTGCTGTGTGCCCAGCCCCCGGCAGCAGAAGGCCCAGTCTGGTACTGTCCCTGTGACTCTCTTGCTCGTACATCCATAATACATGAAATGATACACAATCTGCTCAGCCTCGTCTATCATTTACAGGGCATCAATAATAGAGCTCTGACCCTGCGCCACGTCTTTTCAATATGCCACCACCATTTATCCATTTCATGAAGATGGAGCGTTTGTGTGATGTGTTATGATTTCAGAAAGATGAACCTGCTCTCACTGGCTCTGCGTTCATCTCTGTGTGATTGTTCATAGTGAATGTCCAGTCTTTGACCGTTCATCGAGCTGTGTGCTTTAAACTAGTGAAAGTGAAATGGGAGAGGTACATGAATGCTCTTGTGTGTCAGCGTCTGTAATGTCCACTGATGCCAAATGTACAGTATTCAAGCTTGGAGAGACAGAGGACCTGCTGGACTGAAGGAAGGGGCCAGTGGAACATTGTCTGACTGAGCAAATGGAGAAAGGGGGGGTGGACATTATTAAAGCGAAAATTTATCAACAGGGATATTATTTCATGATAAGGCTGCCTATCTGCGGCTTTTATAATATTTGTACTTAAGTTACTATGCCTTATATATTCTGATTCCACTCCTCATGTCTTATCTTTCATTATTAGCATTTTTAGCCTCTTCAAGAGTCAGTGTTGAAGTCGCTGTAGGCTTTAGCCATAATAATTATCCACAGTCTCTGTCTGCCACTCCTCGCAACTGAGAGGAAAAAGAGCTCAAGTTTATGCTGAATTACACGACATGATTCAAAATTTCATATTATCCCCATATACATCACAATATAATCAGCAATATGATATGGCCCAACCCCATTAACAATGTTCATAATACAAAGATGATTGTAACCACATGAAAAATGCTGGGTCAGTATTTTGTAACTATAGCTACTCATTGCCACCACTTCTGTTTGACAAATGCCTTCTTAAGTTATATAAAGATTTGATGATTAACTGGGGATTTCAAGTCAATATTGTACATGTTGGTTAATGTATCAGATGTTTTCATTCAGATATGTTCTTATCTGGAACTTTGACCCCCACTGGCTACACTGACAAAGCTCTGGCATCTCTATTGATGTGTGACGTGTGCAATGTCCAGAATGTTCTGTCTCTTTACCATAGTCTGTGTCCATGCTCTGGTTCTGTCTGTGTGCTTTAGAGCCTTCAAAAATTACACGTGGGGAATGTATTGAACACAATAGAGTATCAACATGGTTGTTTTGAAGAGCATGTATCAAAGTGGAATATTTAGTTATACTGTAGAAAGTGAAGAAAAAGCTTAAAACACATTGTTGAATCAGGAAGTATCGGGAAGTACTGCAAATTTCAGTATTGCCCTCCCCTATTGACGGCTCTATAAAAAGTCTGTAGGAAGTCAAAAAGCTAATGAGTGTGTTAGTTTTCTCTCAGGACTCTGCTTATCCTGCTCATCCTGAAGTCCACGGGAGAGCTCTGATTGGCTCCAGATGTGTGTAGTGCGAGTGGGTGTGAAGGAGAGGAGCAGACGGGTGGAGGTGGAGGGGTCCGAGCTAAAGACTGACTCAACGCCTGTGGTTCAAAATTCCTCAGGTGACATGTCACTGCAACAGAGAAGAAAATACAAAACATACTTGTACGCCTTCTCAAAACATATTCAGTCTATGTACGACGCCTCAGTAATCCAGTGTTTATTTTAATATAAACAGTGGTTTGTTTACCAAGAAACAATTTTCATCATGACCAAGCAGTGGTTCACTCAAAGTACCAACAAGTTTGCAGGTCTAAAGTAGCGTTGGATCGAATATAACTAATCAATTCCACAATTTGAGAGTCAGTTTTTAAAATGGTGCTGGAGTGGAAAGCATTAGGCCTGTCATCATAATTACTATATTGGCATTCAATATATGAAAGCTGGGACAATAATGTTTTGGGGTCAATATTTATCATTTGTACATTTTCTTTACACTGTTTCTTTACTCTTGTTTTTTTTTATTAATTAATTATTTTTTTTTTTTTTTTTGGCTATAGGACATGATTTAAGCCGTAAAAGGCTGAAAGGTTGTTTATTCACTGCAGCTCATGTTTTTTTTTTTCATGTTTGTTTTTTAGCAATATTGTAGATTTAGAATAGTTTTTGTGGTTTAAATCTGCTCTTGGGTTGTTGTGTCAGTGTCAATGAGTGACATTTTTTCAATATTATTGTTTATCATCTATATTTACTTCAGCAATATGTTACACCTCAAAATTTGTTATTGTGGCAGGCCTAAGCTGTATATGTTTTAAAAAAGAAAAAAAAAACAAATTTATCAACATGAGGACATGAATGGTAAGTATTAGTGTTTTGCCATAACCCACAGCCATCAGAGCACCCCATTAAACCTTATCCCTTTCATTATCTATTTATTCACATGAACAGCCCTACATATAATATCGATTCATTCTTCATAATTAGATTGTGAAGTGCGAGTATCAGCAAAAGTCAGACCGCTGCTGCCTGCTTGTATCAGTGGGCGTGTGAACGAGCCTCTGATGATGTGAAAATGACTGTCACGTTTGATTTGTTGTGAGACCAGTGTAAGGTGTGAACTGTCCCTGTGATAATCATTTAATAGAGGTCTCAGAGTGCAATAGTAACTGAATAATTTAACTTATCTCATGTAAATATTGAATATTTAATGTTACTTGGACACAATGAGTTAAATGTATTCTTTTTATTCTTTTTTTTTTTTTTTGCAGAGACTTCCTTCCACGTGGATCGGGGATTGTGACCCGCAGACCGCTCATTTTGCAGCTGATCAACAATAAAGCAGGTGTTAAAATCTAACTATAGAAAGCATTGTTACCATGTCATTTATATATAATTATATATAATTATACATTTTACCTTTGTAAATGTCACTGTGCCTCTGTCTAGAATATGCCGAGTTCCTGCATTGTAAAGGAAAGAAATTTGTGGATTTTGACGAAGTGCGGGCGGAAATTGAAGCGGAGACGGACCGGATAACGGGCTCCAACAAAGGCATTTCTCCCATCCCAATTAACCTGAGGGTCTACTCCCCACATGGTAATGGACACATGTGGCATTAGCGCCACACACTGCTTAGAATATAGAGCAATGTTTTAATGGGGACAGGAGGAGAAATATCTGTACAATGTCTGGTCTTCACGTACAGAAGAAGAATATGAAAAATGTCAAGATTAAAAGTGCACTTTGTGACTTTTTTGGTTGGGGGCCCGCTACCTGCTTGTCTTAAGATGTTAAGATGTTATTGCTGGTTTCTCCTCTTTCAGTTGCATCAAAGTTATTGCAAATAGTTCATACAAATTGTAATTTAAAAAAAAAACAAACATAGAATAGATAGCCTCAAATAAACTGTACAAATTATCCCTAAACAGCCACATTTTTAATATTAGTTTAAAATCTTTCTTAATGACATTTCCCATTGCTTTCATCTAGTGTTGAACCTGACCCTGATTGACCTTCCTGGAATGACAAAGGTTGCCGTAGGAGACCAGCCCGTTGACATTGAGTTCCAGATCCGGGACATGCTGATGCAGTTCATCACCAAAGAGAGCTGTCTGATCCTCGCCGTGACACCCGCCAATACTGACCTAGCCAACTCCGACGCCCTCAAGATTGCCAAGGAGGTGGACCCACAGGGTGAGCTTGAGTATCATGGCATCCGGTTAACTTAACACTATGCATGTTTGGAGCTTTTAATTGGTTAATGATGGACAATGCAACATATAAATATTAAGTAAAGAGTATACACAGGATAATGGTTAATTAGAAGTTAATTAACCATTATCCACTACTAAGTACTGATAATATCTTGAATTATATGCACAGTCTGAGTATATGAAATATCAAGATTCTTTTTTAGAGAGGAAATGTACTTTTATTTGGATATAAAAATTTCTCTTAGGTGTAGGTAATTTGAATTACTTGTTAAATTGCAGGTATGCGTACTATCGGTGTCATAACAAAACTGGATCTTATGGATGAAGGGACGGATGCGAAGGACATTCTGGAAAATAAACTTCTTCCATTGCGTAGAGGTACAAATTGTTTAATGTGTGTCCAATTGTTTTTCCATTGTACAGTGAGTGACACATACTTTTTGTGCTCAGGTTACATTGGTGTGGTGAATCGCAGTCAGAAAGATATTGATGGAAAGAAGGACATTCGTGCTGCTTTGGCAGCTGAGAGGAAGTTCTTCTTGTCCCATCCCGCGTACAGACACATGGCTGAGCGCATGGGCACGCCGCACCTGCAGAAGACACTCAACCAGGTGTGTGTTCTGATAAATGGTGTAAACCTTCTTCTTTGATGCTTGAAAACAGAAGTACACCCTCTGTCTGTCTTTTCAAAGCAACTCACAAACCACATCAGAGACACGCTGCCAGGGCTGCGTAGTAAACTGCAGAGTCAGCTGCTGTCGCTGGAGAAGGAGGTGGAGGAGTACAAGAACTTCAAACCAGACGATCCCACTCGCAAGACCAAAGCTTTAGTGCAGTGAGTGTACTACAGGCAAAAGCAAATTAATTCAAGATGCACCATGTTACTTTTCTGTTTGAGTAACCAACTTGATGTTGCTGTGCCAAAAATGTTTTGCAGTATGGCATTAAACTTCTATCTTGCATTTATTCAGTTACATATTTATTATTACTAAAGAAATATTTTCAAAAACATTAATTCTTAATGTGAGTGGCCATTGACTTAGTTAATTATCATACTGTAGAGAAAGGCAAAGTATTAACATCTCCATGGAGACAAGCAGGTTGTAGACCCTCCACCATAAAAGTTACACAGTGCACCTTTGATTTATTATCATATACATGTATAAATACAGTTGATAAATCATACAACTGATATACATATGGAGTTGCTGCTGCAGATGTTAATTTACATTACTGTGAACTTGGCCATTTTATCAAGAAATCTTAGACTTTTCAAGTAAATTAAATCTTACGTTGGAAGTTAGAAGTGAATAAGTGAATCACTTGTGGTAATTAAATGCTCTTAAATGCTCTGTTTTTACCCTTATAAAGAACAGTATTAAATTGTGTATTTCAGAATGGTGCAGCAGTTTGCTGTGGACTTTGAAAAATGCATCGAGGGCTCCGGAGACCAAGTTGACACCAAAGAACTGTCCGGAGGTGCCAAGATCAATCGCATCTTCCATGAGCGCTTCCCTTTTGAGCTGATCAGGGTACGGGGTTCATACCAATCAAATCTTCCATGTGGCTGTGCAAGATAATTATCCCAAAATGTTATTCACGCCCTTTCTCTTTGTCTGCTATAGATTGTGTTTGATGAAAAGGAGCTCAGACGGGAAATCAGTCATGCAATCAAGAACGTCCATGGTGTCAGGCAAGTACACATCCTCAGTTTTCCAGCCTCCCACAGAGTTTAAACCATTCCTGTGTAAAACGTCTGATTCTTGCTTTGTCTCTCATCATTATTTACTGTGAAATTTGACAGAAAGTCCCCATTCAGACAGACTAATCATAGTGTTTGCTTTTGGATGTTCAGTCCCTTTTTATTCTGTGGTTAAATGTCTTCTCTTGTTCAGTGCAGTACCACCCACTCATTTTCCATCACAGCCAAAGCATTTAGTTATAACATAGTATTAGATTACATTTGCTTCAGTTTTGAGAAATTTTGTTTTGTTTCTATATGACCTTGCATATGTTCTTTCTTTTCTTGGAGGCCATTAGGGTATTAGGGCATTACAGTATCAGTTCCATTAAGTACTTTCAATATTATTGTTCATCAGGTATTTTCTTTGGCAATATATCACCCTCCAAAACTTGTTATTGTGAAGGGCCTATTTTTTCCCATTTTGCCATCACATGCATTTCAGTTTTGTGTTATTCCATATGTTTGTTAATTGTCCCACATGTGTCTGGCTCTCCGCCTATCTTTCTCTGTGCATCCTCAGAACGGGCCTGTTTACTCCTGACCTGGCGTTTGAGGCCATCGTCAAAAAGCAGATCATAAAGCTGAAAACGCCCTGTATCAAATGTGTCGATATGGTCATTCAGGAGCTCATCAACACAGTCAGGCAGTGCACCAACAAGGTACTGCAGGTGTCCAGCATCTCCCCCGGCAACGGAGAGGGGCATCAACGGGGCAGGCTGTTGGCAAAATAACAGAAAATAGTAAGATAAAATAATGATGATGATGAAGCAGACCAGTTGGTTATTTCACACACCTGGTAATTAAGTAAAGCTCAGAGTGGTACTTTTGATTTTCTAACAACTCAGAGATTAGACTGCTCGATTCCCTTTAGTAAGACAGTAATTAAGGGTAGTGTTCACCCGGACTAGCCCCATACTACACCTGGACCAGAATTAAGTTGGGGCTCAAAGCAGAACCAAACCTGTTCAAATTTGAGGCTTCCATGTAAAAGGACAGTGTTTTGTGTGACTGGATAAATTGTGTACAGAAAGACATTAAATACATTTTACAAGTGTAAGATTAGAAATAATAATCCATTATATTGTATTTGTTAAAGCCTAATTAACTGACACTCTGTATTCTATTTATTTTAGAAAAAAAAAACAGTTTTAAGATAACATTCCCCGGTAACAAATGCTTAGCTTATTTAAATACAGGTCAAACTTACTCATACATGTGCAGTGTGCCTTCAGCCTGTCCCGGCCCGGTTGTCCCGTGTGAGGGTTGTGCTGTGGTGGTGATGTGTGCCGTGTCGTGGCCTTGGATCTAAGATGTTTTTTGGGACTCTGGAGCTCTCTGTCCGTCTGTCTGTTTCTGCTCTAGACAAGCATCAGGCCTCACATCCTCTTTCTGTCTGCAAAAGTCACGTCTATAACTATTCTAATTTTAAGTTTAAATTTGAGTTGACGTGTGTTCTCTTTTGTAAAAAGGAAGTGGCTTTTTTACAGAAGTAGATGTGAAAGCTTGTCCATTTTTCTATTTTCTTGACTTATCTGACACAAATCACTAACCATGCAAATACCTTTTTTCCTCTTTTCTGTCTTTTATTTCCTCCTCTATTTAATATCTGTCTATCCTTGCTCCTCCGCTGCTACTCGCTCGCTTTCCTTTTGACCCCCTTCAGAACGGGTCTCTTCACCCCTGACCTGGCTTTTGAGGCAATAGTCAAAAAGCAAATTCTCAAACTGCGCGCTCCCAGCCTCAAGTGTGTGGATATGGTTGTGTCGGAGCTCACCGCCATCGCTGTCAAGTGTGCCGTCAAGGTAACCAGGGATACACTGTCAACAAGAGGAAATTCAGTTTGTTTTCCTTCGTGTCCCCCCCAGTGAAGTGCTAATCACATCAGAGCACCATCACTCCCATTTCCCTCCATAGTCCAATTATTCTACTGTTGTTTTATGCAGAAACCTAAATCTGCCCCTACACCCTCCATTGTTCTATTTTGTCATCAGGGAAACCAGTGTTTATGATCTCGTCCAGTCTGTTATATGTAAATATCCAGTTTATTATATTTAAATAGATTCTTCATTATAGTTTTGCTAGTTACCGTAGTTTGTCAGCCATCACGTAAGGAAAGATGAGAGTCATTGAGTTTTAAAAAGTGTTGGTTTTAGCCAATTGTCTTTACAGCTTTGGGATAGAAAAACAAAAAAAACAACTCAGAAAAACAAACAAGATTATAATTTTACCTTGGCAAAGGCCCACTACTTCTGAGTACTAAAATTTTTGTTAATAGTCTAAACAAATGTTAAAGCAAACTGGAGAGAGAACCTTAAAATGTAGTTTGAATGATACCATAATAATTTTACACTGTGAACTGGCAGGTCTTGAGGTTGTGAATAAGATTTTGATGTCCTTTCCCCAAATCCTGTTGTTATTCTGGGCAGAGCTGACCCGGTGCTACAGTTTGACATTCTGCTATCAGATGAGCTAGATAGAAAGAGACTGTAGTAAAAGGGAGATGATGGCAAAACCCATAGGCTCTGTGGACAGTGTCAGGCTCAAAACTGCGTTTCCATGGCAACATATCTCCACCGCCATCTTGTGGGCAGAGCCATGCACTGGTCACAAATAGTTTTTGTCTCTCCGTCTTGTTTCCAAACTATCCACTTCAGACTTTATGCATTTAAATTTTACTTTTCCCTTACCTCTTCCTAGTTCAGTTCTATCAGTGGCCAAAATGGCCAATACATGCGTGTATTGCACTTAAAGGTCCACTATGTAACTTGTTATATAGATGTTACTGCTTTGCCTGAAATGTTCTACAGTATGGAATTAGACATATGTAGCATTTATTTTTATTGCTCAAAAATGCCTTAAAAAGCATGCATTTTTACTGTGTGTGGGGTCACCTATCTATAGCTTTGACCTAGACATGGCACGGAGGCTCCAAACTTGCTTGTCTCTATAAAGATGGCTAATTTTAAAGCCATACTGTACAGCATTTTAGGCAGATCCATAACCTCTCTACCAGAAAAGTTACTTAGTGCACTTTTTAAAATGCTTCTTTCCAGCCATTTTTTGCTCATAGACACTTTAGCACCATCTCTTGTGAGAGTGTTTTGGCTGTGTAACTTTGTGGCACTAAAATGTCACTTGACTCTTTCCCTTTTCTCTGTTGTTTACTTACTCTCACTTCTCACTTCCTGTTTGTCTGTGATGTCGTGGGTAAGTTTAACCAGGCTAAAGCTGAAGTTTGTGCTTTTGTGGGACCGCAGCTGCAGTTCTTTGTTATGTGGTCTTTTTCAGCTCAACTCTTACCCCAGACTGAGAGAAGAGACGGAGAGGATCGTGACCACCCACATCAGAGAGACAGAAGGCAAGACCAAGGACCAGGTCAGTGCCAGGTGTCAAATGTTTTCCTACTTAAAATGTTAAACCCCTGCATAGTAAATCAACAACTTTTACTTGTCATGTTTCAGAATTTCTCAAATGTTATGACTAAACAATAAAACAAACCAATGCCATTGAAAAGTAAATGTAAATTTTTTATCATGATTGGACCCTGACAGTTGACAATTTGGGCTTTTATATTTTATACACATCTGTGTTCAAAGAAATTATGCCCTCCTACTCCTCCTATTGGTCAAACTCTGTAATGTTCAGACTTAGTGACAGCTGATTTTTTTTCCAATCACAATGAGAAAGAAGCAGTTAACTTTAATTCAATATAAAGCAATTAAGGGAATTCTTATGGTAAACTCTAACTTTATTTAACCATTACCTTTTTATCTTGACATTGATGTGTCAATTTTAGCGAATGGCATGTCAAATATGTCTGCCTTTTTCCCCAGTGTGAAATCTGTGGCTAGACGTAATGCTCCTGAAATGATGTTTTAATTGAGGCCTTTCACTTCTAATCATAATTTTCTGCTTTAATTAAGGTGCTGCTGCTGATTGACATTGAGTTGTCCTACATCAACACCAACCACGAGGACTTCATTGGCTTTGCTAAGTATGTGCCCTGATAATTTGACTTACAACCTGTTACCATACGTGCTGAGCTCAAAGTATGTGTTCAACCTGTGTTTCTGTGGAATAAGCATTGTGAAGGTTACAAACTACCATTTTCACACATGTGCAGAGTTTTGCTGTGGTAGATTTAATGTAGGGTGCCAATTAGAGCCTAGCCACATAAGAGCATGCATTTTCCTGTGGGAGAGGACGGATTATGGTCATTATGGTTGCATTATGTGCTTGTCTCTACACTCAGCATGTTATGAAATGGCATATTATAAATCAATCAAAAGCTCTTGATTGAGCCATAGCTGGTAACACATAATGTACTATTATTACTATGCATTATCATAGTAGAGGTGGGCAATGTACAAATAATACCAATATTATCATTTTGTGGATGCTGTTTTGAACATATGTCACATTTGAATATTGTTTAAGCGTTGTATGGAAGTAAAAATGATACAAACTTTTGTTATAAACTTCCTAAATTACTGTATAAACTATATTGATATTTATACTAATTACTATTATTGGAATACTAAAAAAAAAACATTGTAGTCAGTATTGCCCACCTCTTGTACATAGATGGACACAGGTAGACTACCACTTACCATGTTTTCTACAGCCTTGTTTTGCAGTTAACTTGGAGTTTAGCCAAATAATAGTCATACCAGTTTGAGTGGATTAAAAGGTCATGATTACAAAAAATAAAATTGACTTCATTCACTTCAATAACCCAGTAATCGTGTGAGAATTCATTCCTGCCCGGCCGCTGCATGATGAGTGGGTTTCCCAAACTGTGGGCAATACACTGGGGCTGTTTAACGGTTTCCATGACGTTACTTTCAGTCCCGACTACCGGAGGCTGGACGATGGTAGCAACCCTGGGTACACCAACAGCAGGTGGGCTGACCAGATGTAGGCATGTGAATAAAGGCCCATTGTACAGGCACGCATGAAATGGCATAGCACTAGAAAGGACTTTTACATCTTTATGGAAGTCTAAAAAACAGGCTATTACAATTTAATTCAGTGCAATTATATAGCACAGCACAAGCTTCACAAGTGCATTGGGTATAAACGTATTATTGTATTGGTGACCCTGTTATTCATCATGGTTTGTCCACCTCAGTGCCCAGCAGAGGAGCACAGCAGCGAACAAGAAGAGGCCAATGCCCAACCAGGTACATCTGCTCTTTTCACTGCTCCACATTTAACCCCCCCTCCCCGACTGACACCTCCCATTAGCAGCATATTAATCATCTATGTGAATACACTTGACACCGTAATGATGTAGCCCACAGCTACCCATCCATCTGACCTGTCTAACGGTTAACGTTACTGTCTTCATTCACTGATTTTAATTAGAAAATTGTAGTTCCTTTTTCTGTTTTATTACATTACTACTGTTCACCATATGTACAGTAGTTGTTAAATTGTATACAAGATTCAGGCGCTGTTACAAGGTTGGTATATTTGTTTTAGCAAGTGTAGAATTGCCCTAATGAACTAGAACGAATCCCCTGCATTTCTGCGTATCTAAAAAGGCATTTGTTTTGATGGCTTATTATTAATCGCATGAAGCTAGGCATGTAACAGTCAAAGCTACAATAATCCTAGGATTGTGTTGGCTGTGTTGATGCTCTTATTAACTCACAAACAACTTTTACATTTAATTCAGAATGTGCATGGACCACGCACCTTTTTACTGAGCGACAATTATGACATAACCAAATGTGGATGACTTGAAGTAATTCTAATTGCATGTAACTTTCTTGCTCTTGTCCCCCCTCTCTCTCTCTCTCTCTCTCTCTCTCATTCTCTACACCTGTTTTTCAAATGGCCTTTTCTATCAATAAATGTTTGCCCTTAAATATTTATTGTTCTGGCCATACCCATTGCCTTCTTCTTTCTCCTCTATCTTTCCTTCTATTTTCCTCTACTACACAAAACTCATACCCTCCTCGCTGGCTCGCTTTTATCATTCCCTTTTGCTATAATTTTCCCCCACCCTCTTTGCTTTAATACCCCCCACCCCTTCTGTTACTGCAGGGTGAGATTCTGGTAAGTACCCCACAGATTTTCAACTTGGCTTTGTGCATGAGCAGCAGGGGTAGACCAGGCAAAAGAACTGACAACATCACACATAGGAACCATTGAGACATGTGCTTTGGATGGGAACTGTCCCACACAAATATGGTCATGGATTTACCCCCCACAGCTCGGTGAACTTGGAGAGGTCCTGCCAGAGAAGGTACCGCTTCCAGACCTACATGTCCTGCTGACACACTTCCAGTAATTTGGGGCTGTCAGCAGTTTAACTCAATTTAAACATAATTGGATAGTAATTGTGCATAATTGCGCATAATTGAACACTTACTAACATTAGACATCCTGAAATAGAATACATTTTTGTGAGGTTAACTTGTATTTTCTCTGTAAATAAAAAGATAATGCATAAATATTGTATAAGCAGATGTGGATGCCATCAGTTCTTATTGTGTCGTACCTCTGCTGTGGCATGGTGCACAGCTGCCTAAAGTTTGCCTTGTGAGAATCATCAAGGACAAAACTGGGAGGGAATCTGGGTTACAAATAATAAATTCTACATTTGAACTAGGCTTCTCTTTTTAGTGATTATACATGCATGTACATCTTCCTCTAAAACTATATTTACAAATTAACAACATTTTATTTTTCTATAATCTTGGGTCTTATTGATCTCTTGGTCCATTATTCAGAACTAATCATTCTTTGATATGGTGACTGGTTCTATTCTATCAAAAACAACTCAAAAGTGCATGTTTCTTCAGTACACTTGTTTTATTAGTTATAATTTAAATATAATTTTCACATTAAAAACAAACAGATGTAAACAAAAGCACAATTTCCAGATGTGGTAAAGAATTGCTCATTGAGGCAAACTACCTATTTAGCTCCTTTGTCCGTCACCTCCTTTCATGTTTTATGTATGCTGCTTGTGCTCTAAAGCATTGGTTAAGTGACATACTGAATGCACAAAGTGGGCAGGAGAAACCAAAAGCAGGCTTACAGCCATAGCCTGTAGATGGCTACTCACAAATTGTATGTTTTTGCATAAGTCTGCTGTTATCCTGCCCTCTCTTGGATTCAGATTTGCATCCCAATTTATTTCCCATGTACCACTCATCTAATCTGTAACCCATCTATGTCTTAGGGCCTGAGAATATAATGTCTTCCTCTGTTCCTTTCACCTTCATACTAATCTTTTGTCCATAATTAACACAATTTTAACAGCTTGCAGTTATGAATCCAGTAACCGATTAACACTGTTTTGTCCTAGCTCCCATTTTACTGTGTCTGACTGACCCACTAACACTAACACACCACCTTTAACCCTTGAACTTTGACTTTAGGAGCTGCATGGTCTGGACCCCATCAGCTCCTCTTTATTAGTTTAGGGAATTATTTTAAATTAAAAATAAACAACAGCATCCTTGGTCTTCTTTGCTAGAGATCTGAATGCTTTTGTCTACATAAAGCCATTGACAATTGTGCATGAATTGTCCTATTAACATCAACAATAACAATCTAGAAATAGACAAACTAAGCCACTTGAATAAAATACTAAACTAGCCAAATTAGATGATTTAGTTATAGTTTGAAGGTAAGTTTGAATTAGCTGATCTTTGTCTAAATAATATATTGTAAGCAATATGTTTAAAACACTTGTTCTGTCTTCCTTGTATCTTTTTCCCTGGTTCGCCTTTTTCCCGGCTCCTCCAGGTGATCCGGAAAGGCTGGCTGACCATCAACATCAGCATCATGAAGGGGGGCTCCAAAGAGTACTGGTTTGTGCTGACCGCCGAGTCGCTTTCCTGGTACAAAGACGAGGAGGTGAGTGGTGGGACGTCCCAGCCCAGCCTAACCAATGTGCAGACTACTGTTCAGCGGTGGGCCTAGGAACAGGTAGTCTGAACACTGGGCAGGCGGGGGGGCAGCGCGGGGGGAAGGACCTGGAGGTCACTGTGGATTGCACCTAGGACAGGAGGCAAAAGCAAACACCAGTGGTCAAACAGATGAAATGTAGTTAAATGGTATGCATTAACCAAAGACTTGGCTATTAAAATATGTTTGTAAAGTGCAACTATCGAGGCACAGTTAGTTGGGGTACAGATTGTATCTAATGGCGACATAGACAAATACCTCAGATATGACCAAAACATACCAGACCTGGCTTATGCATGCATTTAACACTAAGCAGAAACATTATGACTCTCTAAGTTAGCTAATATTAGCCAGAGTAGTTAAGTACTCACCAATTTTACTGCTCAGCACCATCAAGACATTTAATAAAACAAAAAGTTCTAAAAAAAAAAAAAAAAAAAGTACTACTAATAATGCAACCTGATGGCCTAAATTTCCAAGTCCAAGTGAACGTAGTAAGACCGCGTGCAGAAAGCCAAGAAGCGGGCGATCCTATGAGGGTGGAAGGTAGAGGCGAACTGACGTGGCAGGCGGGCTGAAATGTTCCAGCCGGGATCTGACTTTGGAATTTGCAGGAAATCGTACTGGGTTACGGGGGCCGAAGGGGGCGGTGTGACTATATGCACCATGTCTTAAAGAAAGCCAAGTGTTTAAATTTTTTATAATCCAAAATTTTGGTTAATGTCGTTCGCAGATGTGCCAAAGTCCCTCAATAAGTGTATCCAGTCTGTTGAACATGTTTATTTGCAGCGCATGTGTGGCGGAGTCGTTGGCCTTTGTGAGCGCGTGCGATGGGGGTGGGGGATTGGTGATGTAACCCGGTTCTCTGCCGCTCTGTTAGTGTGAGGGTAAATACTTCCAGATGTCTTTGCTCAACAGAAAAAGCTGGCACCCCGTTTCTCCACAAGTCCCTCCTCCCCCCAAAACTGCTTTATCAATCCTAAGTGTAGAGCAAATCACAATGAAAACAAATTATATCATCGTTACTCATTGACTCACACATACTGTATAAAAATATTCATTCACCTTTATGATATGACTGACTGCGTGTGTGACTGCTCTGTTCCAGGAAAAAGAAAAAAAATACATGCTTCCTCTGGACAACCTGAAGATCAGAGATGTAGAGAAAGGCTTTATGTCTACCAAACATGTCTTTGCAATTTTCAACACAGAACAGAGGTCAGTATCCTCCTTTATGAATGAAAGCTATGAGACTAAAATAAACTGCACACATAGAGCAGATATTAAAAGTTTTAATTCAGTCAATAAAGAAACCAAATAATGAAAATGAACTACAAAAACAGTTAATAAGTCATTCTGAATATTAGTGTTACTGAAGCCATATTTTGTCGATTAATGCAGAAATGTATACAAGGACCTTCGTCAGATTGAGTTGGCTTGTGAGTCTCAAGAAGATGTGGACAGCTGGAAAGCCTCCTTCCTCAGAGCTGGAGTTTACCCGGAGAAGGACCAGGTATCTGCATTCTCCATATTGAATTCAATGTATTTTGTATAACCCGTTATCACAACAACTGTCACATCAGCCATTTGTGTACCTGTCTTTTTTGTTTTAAATCATGTAAAGGTCAAGGGTTTACATGTTACATATTATTCTTGTTTTCCAGTCGGAGGTAGAAGAATCCGCCCCTGCAGACACATTTTCCATGGATCCTCAGTTGGAGCGTCAGGTGGAGACGATCCGTAACCTTGTGGATTCATACATCGGGATCATTAACAAGTCCATCCGCGACCTCCTGCCCAAAACCATCATGCACCTCATGATCAACAATGTAAGTCATATGGAAAATAATTTCATTTATTTTTCATTTCATCACTCTCTTCGGTCAAGCAAGTTTTTTTAAGTTTATGGTAATTACGGGTTTGTAATGTCTTGGCTGTAGCCACTAAAAACTGCAATTTGAACTGTATTTGACTGTACATATTGTTACCTTTTTCAAGACAATTACTGTAGTCAGCACATTTACCAGGCTATGTGCTGACCACAGCTTTGTAAGTTCAGATAGCTGAATGTCCCTCCTCTTCTTATGAAAAAATCACCTTGCTTACAGTATTGCAAAATATAACTGATGTTTTTTGTGTTTTCCCTCTTTCAGTCTAAGGACTTCATCCACTCGGAGCTGCTTGCCTACCTGTATTCAAGTGGGGACCAGAACAGTCTGATGGAGGAGTCTGCAGACCAGGCCCAGCGCAGAGACGAGATGCTGCGGATGTACCACGCTCTGAAGGAGGCGCTCACCATCATTGGCGACATCAGCGCCAACACCATCTCCACCCCTGTGCCCCCTCCGGTCACTGACTCGTGGATGCAGAACTCCAGGTACAACTTTGAAACCTTTTTTAGGTCAGAGAGATGTAACAATTCTTGAATCGCTTTTCATTTATTTGGACTTGGTATCACGTTTTTGTGTCAAAGTTATTGTGAGGAAAAAAACATACTATTAACTACTATATATTAACACTATAACTATTATTCCCGATTATTGTTGACATCATGACAAACAGTAGTACAACCCTTGGTTTTCTTTCATTACCAGTGTCTATTTCCAAATAATTCAGAAAGTTTCATTTCATAAATGTGAGAGTTTAATTAATCACAATATCGGCAAGATAAAGTAGTCAAGTCATTAGTCAAGATAACAATACAATAACAATGGAGATAACAAATCTTAACTTAATGTACATACATGAATTGAACAGAAACGCATGATTTTTGTTTTGTATAAACTATCATCTTTCTCTGTCCTCTCCAGCCCTCCGGCTCAGCGCAGACCACCCCCAGCCTCCACCGCTCCTCCGAGTCGACCTCCTGGTGTCCGGGGCCCTACCCCTGGCCCTCCATCAAACCCCTCTCCTCCGTTTGGTGCTCCTCTCAATCCCTCCCCCGCCTTCGGAGCTCCGCCCATCCCATCCCGTCCCAGCCAGCCCATGAACGCCTTCAACAGTGGCCAGGACCCCTTCAGCGCACCCCCACAAATCCCCTCTCGACCGGCCCGCGTGCCTCCAGGCGTGCCCAGGTATTTCAGAAACAAATGGCCCAAAAATGGGTCAGTTTCTCTTCTCTTGAGTTCTTCTCAATCACCAGTGCCATCTTTCCCTCATATGATTGTTTTGTCTTGTGTGTGTTCCTTTCTGCGTTTCCTACAGGTCGGGTTCACGTGAGCTCATAACATTCTAAAGAACATATAGTTTAAAATCAAGGTGAAAGACGGGTTCAGATTCTGACTTAAAATGCCAAAAAGTGACCTGGTTTATTGTTAATTACCAGGCATGTCGGTGGCAAACAAAAACTGGGGCATGATTAAAGGTCGTTTGTTAGTTTTGAGCCTAGTTCATTTGTGCCATTTCCGTGTTGAAGTGTGGAAAATGGACTAAAATTTCAAATGATTTATCTATGATAAAGTTGTAGCATGACTCAAAAACATAGGCTTTTTACACACACACACACTAAAAATCTGATTACTATCTGATTTTCTGGAGTTATCAGATTAATCTGATTTCTTTCTGATTGTTCACTCGTGGGGTGGATTTGACAGGCAAGAACAAGAATGAAAGGGAAAATGTTGACAATTATTTTAAAAAGCATTGCACTGTGTCTTCCAGACACAACAGTTAATCTAAAAATCCATTGATTAGCCAAACAGGTTTTTGATGATCGGATTTATATGGCACATTTTTAAACTCAGTAAAAAAAAATATCAGGTGAAATGTTTGTAGCAATTCAAGCACGTGAATCCAACCTACTGTCTCCTTGTACATCTGTTGGGTGATTTTGATCTCTCTCTCTCACTCTTCTATCTTCTCTCCTTGTTGCAGCCGAAGACCCCCCGGTGCTCCTTCTCACCGGCCCACCATTATCCGCCCCGCTGAGCCCTCCCTGCTAGACTAGACCTGTGCCCAGGCCCATCTTTTGGTGTGGGGTTTGGGAGTGAGGGGAGGGGTGTGCTTCCTCTATGTGTTCCTCTGCACACTTTCTAGGCCTGTACATGGCGCATGAGAGCGAGAGGAGAAAGGCTAAAGATATGTCATATCAACACATCATCCAGAGTTTTAAATATGTCGCATTAAGAAATGTTAATAAGCTGCTAATATCAAACTGTTAAAGGTGCACTGTGTAACTTTTCTGATTGGGAAGTTCCTTCACCCATTTGTCTTCATAGAGATCATAGAGGTTATTGCTTTGCCTGGAATGTTCCACAGTTTGGCATTAAGTTTATCTATCAAGCATTTATTTCACTATGTATGTTTTACTGCTCAAAAATACATTGAAAATGTGTCTCCATTAATATAGTAGAGTTTAATGCGATAATGTGTAATATTCTAGGCAAAGCAATAACATCTCCATGAACACAAGCAGGCGATGGTACCCCCACCAGAAAGGTTACATATGGCAGCTTTAAGTGTCTACAATAATAATTATGCCTTATAACCACTTGAACAATTTTGCTGTGGACAGTATTTTTAATACATGGTTTACAGCCTCCTCTCAGCAGATGTTTAGCCTTTCCAAAACCTTTACCCCGGCGTCCCTGTTTCGTTCATCCTAAACACTATATCCCCTTATGGAATCCTCCTAGATTTCAACCAGTACAAAATTGTGACTGTTATATTGCAATATCTTGTTCTTGTATTTTATTTGAGTGACTTTTAATGATTAATGTAGCTTTAAAAATTCAAAACACACACACACATTCAAGTCAGGATTTGTATATTAAGAAAGATGCCTTTTTCTTGGAATGGTCATAAGAATGCAACCACTTCCAGTTGTGTGAATAGACTAACACTATGCACAGAAAAACCGCAAGGGTAAGGCATGATCGAAGCTTTCTTCTTATCACAATTAAAAACATTTTCTCAATGTTTGTTCAACCCCAAAAAACATTTAGCATTTATATAAACTCTTTTTCATTCCTTAATGCTCAAATTTAAGAAAAAAGCAGAGCGTATAGGCAAGAAAATCAGCATGCGATTTGTTATGTCTTTTTTTTTTTTTTTTTTTTTTTTTTTTTTACATAGCAGAACATAGCATAGCATCTGTATCCTATATTTTGATTATTTTTGCCCCAAATAACAACTTTAAACTAGCACTAACATTTATAAATTGGTGCATGAACTTTCAAACCATTATTTATCAGCCGGGCATTTCAACTTTTTGGCCTCTTGCAATGTATTTTTGGGTACATAGAGCTGGACAATTATAATAAAAGCTTCTATGGTATTAACATAATGTATTTTCTGTTATATTTTATGAAATGGGTGGAAAGGGGAGTGCCATTGGGTTATTTTGATGTTGCGCCTTTTCATTTAATCAATAGTAGAGGTGATGGTGGTGGGAGATTTGTACAAAAAGCATATTCTGTCTTGTTAAGCCTTTATATGACCATAAATGAGATTAAATAAATAGGCCTATGACAGAATATACTTTTGATTTAAGTGCATACTCTGGGGTTATGGTGACAGTTTTAATAAAGACACCTTTCACCCCATATTTTTAATTGGACATTTGACAAATTCACTGTCACTTTAACCAGCTCTAAGAACACTGTAAATTCTCTGTAATATTGTAGTATTTTTCCTAAGTTGTGTGTATACCTGCTTCTCTCTTCACTATTATCTTTTGTTTTCAAGAAATCCCTTTATTTTTTGTCAAGTGCCTGTAGCAATGAACTGATTTGACCTGATTTGGAAACTGGAGAGTGAAATAAAGGGTGTTGTGAATAATAATAAAAGAAAACCTCTGGCATTTGGTGGTTGGTGTCTCCCTCTGTGTGCTTCTGTGCCCCTGTTTCTCTTTTCAAACTCTTTTTGCATTTTTTGTATTTCATCTCCTCACTTTTGCACATCGAAACACACATTACCATAGCAACCTGGTGCTGTCAGGACTCACCGGCAGCACTTAAAAACAATGGCCCTTGTCTCATGTATTTCCACCCAACCATTGACAGAAGAGCAATTGAAATGTACACAGCCTTGTATTAGCTTTTAGCTCTTCCTGCATGCTTTTGGATAACTGTTATTTTGATATTACATGAGTCAAGTTACCTTTTTGGAATGTCTTGAATCTTAAATTACTTACTGTTTTTATGCAGGACATCAGCAAAACTGCAAATCACCTATCTTCATCCAGCCCGTATCGTCTGTACCCTCATACTAACCAACTTTTTCTTTTTCTAAATCCTTTCCTTACCTAGTATCTCTTTGGTTCTCCTTTTAGGCCTACTGCATTAGGATCTACTTAACAATAGAGATCATTGTTCTATTGCATTACCATCAAACTCTGGGTTTATTACTTCATTTCTTTCTTGTTCCATAATAATTCCCTAATTAATATTGGCTTATTCTGAACAGGCGCCCTCCTCCTGCTCCACGTCGCCCCCAGTGGTGACTACTGATGTCTGCGCATTGGATCCCACTTCATGATGCCACCTGTATAATAACTGTTCAGTGTTGTTACTGATCTCAGTTAGAAATGGTCAAATTTTTGGTTTGATTTATAATATTATTGCATGTTATGTACATAAGTTATCTGAAAATGTACTTTTTAGTTAATTTAATACAAATTACTACACAATCATTTAACCCAACATGAGAAGCTAGATAGATTTTATCACTAGATGTGCCAAAGCAATGCATTTAATGTACATTTCTATAAATGTATAGTTTTGCAGAATATTTTTCAAGTGGGAAAAACTGTAAATAAAGGGTTTTTATTTAAATTTTTGTTTGACTACAAGTTAAAAGGTTGACATGAAAATGTAGTTTAAATAAAGATGATTTTAGCTGCTTAAGTAATGAGTGTAGTAACGTGTTGTGTGTGCCATCGTATTTAAATAAGATCACATTATGGTTATACAATACTGTACAATGGTTTTCGGCTGATACTAGATTCTTATTAGTTTTTGTGAATTATTTGCTCATTTCATTGACAAACTTCCACTTAGACTATAATTCCCCTTATAAACAACTCCACAATAGCGCACTGCCTTCATAATTTCAAGTACAAAACTATTCCCAACACTTGCTGACTGTCTTTAGAAAAAGTCATCTTAGGCCTTTGTGAGCGCTTTCTTTTTGTCGTCAAATAGTTTTTTCAGAGTGTAAATTTGTGCAGCTGCGACTCCGAGCATCACGAGCAATGTCAGACAGGACCAGAAGGACACCCTCCATAAGTTATCCTCCAGGAGATATCGATCCCTGGCCTCAAACGCCCGGAGTGTGGCCTGCACCTGCCTGGTTCTGTCCAAATGGCTGTGTACCGTGTCTATACTGGTCTGAAGGAGAGAACAAGAGCAAAGCAAAGACCTGATTATTTATCATGAAGATAGTGGCAAGTTAATGTATATTTTTGCCTTTAAGGACATGAGAACTTGAAACGGGACATATTTGCCAACATTCATGACTCAGCCTCTCTTTCATACATTATTTGGTCTCTTTAGTTTGTCATCCATTAACTTTGAGACTTTCTCAGCTTCTTCCATCATTTTGCAGTCATCAGTGTCTAGACCTCAGGGACATTTTCCCCAAACCAATTATTAGTAGTAGGGCTGCAATTAAAGATTATTCTACCAATCAATTAATCTGGCCATTTTTTATTATCACAAGGTCTGTGAATATGAGTCCGAGAGTCCACGGCATATTTTTAGTCTGTTTAGTCCACCTGATGATTATTCAGTCCCCATATTCACAGTTATTTCAATAAGCGATAGTACCAATTAATACAAGTTGTTACAGCCCTAATTAGTACTTAACATTTAGGCCTATAGCGTAATTACAATATTTTATGCCTCCCCATTGTGTTGTGTTATTTTGCAAACATACAAGCTTATGAGTTATAATCTTCTACTTTTCTGTCTAAGATAAACTATGCTCCTATTTATTGGTTTCAGCTTCCTGTTTTATGCAGCATTTTGTGGACACTTCACCATTCAAAAGGACAAGACCAATGCCATAGAGATGAACAATTTAAAACAAAACATCTCACTTTTTTCATCCCATGCATGGTTATAATAGTGAACATAAAGTCCTTCTCACCCTGATATCATGGAGCTTGTAGTCCAGTAGACTGTCCTCTTTGTCCACCTCATCCCATTTCTGTTTCGTGTCACTTTGAGCATTAAGCATCACCACAAAATATACCATCTTCAGGGACATTTTACTGAAGCTGTTGTCGAAGCAGATGCGGTAATCTCCATCTTCTGTGGGGTCCACCCTGCCCAGAGAAGGGACAGTGAGGCTAGAGTAAATAAACAAGGATTTGGAGAATTCAAAGGTCAAACGCACATGTGGATGCCATCAGAAATCCTGAAGTCGGAGGCCAACCGGTGTCCACTGGGGGAGATCAGGGTGAAGCCAACGTCCAGGCCTGACCCGGCAATCACCTGTTTGGATTACAGCATTAGAATGTGATGTACGGCAAATTTTGAACCTCATGATAGACATAAGTAGTACATAAAAGAATGCAGTGAAGTTGTTCTCTTAAGAAACATGAAAAAAGTAAGAAAAAACACCAACAGTAGCTCAGTTTGGTAGAGTGTTTGTACACTGGTGTATGAATGTGTGTGTGAATAGGTGAGTGGTTCGTTGTAAAGCTCTTGGAGTGCCCTAAAGTTAGAAAAAGCGCAATATAAAAATGTGACCACTGACCATTAAACAGTGATATAGGATGTATTCACACTTATATTTTTATCCTTATTTGAGCCCTGTTTAGTCCTCGTGTAAGCTTGGTCCAGTCCTAGTGCAGACCTGGCCAAGTCCATGTCTAACTCCCAGGTTTAGTCCCAGTTTAATCCAAATGTGCAGTGTGTGCAATTGTTATGAAGTCAAACAGGGCAGTAAAAGCTGATAAAAAAAAAAAAAAAAAAAGTTAATATGTATAAAGGAAAATACTCAAGATGAAATGAAATTCAACTTGAAATCATTGAGAATTCCTCTTAGTTTTCAAAGAAGCTGCATTTGGAAATTTAAAATATTCACCCACTTTTAAAATAGTTTTTCATGAGATACTTAATTACTGCTCCTTTTACGGAAATACTGACTCAAAACGTTCGGCTTACTGCTGCTCTGTTATCTACGGTCTGTGGTATCATAGGCCTACACAGTCTGAAAGAGCACAAAGTGACTAAGTGAATGCACAAAGGAAGTCCTTTGTAGCCAGCACTGTTTCTATAAAAAACAATCACAACAGAGGAGAGTGACTACGACACAATATGTCATGTTTGTTCTGTGGCAACGATAACTGAAAGAATATATGACCAAAACGTTTCAACACATGTAGGATTACACTTTATAATACTACACTTTAACTAGCCCTAATTCATGATGAACAAGTATGTTATAATGAATGTAGTAGTAACAGTAGCAATAGTAGTCTTAGTAGTAGTGGTAGTAGTAGAAATAGTAGTAGTAGTAGTAGTAATAGTACAAATGACATCCACCTGAACACTAATGCAGGCAAAGTCTCAGTTTGATCCTGTTAGATCTGAGTACTTCCATTGACACTGTCTATCATGGGACATTACACTAGACTAGACTAGAGGACTCTGGTTCTCCACTAAACTGGTTCAAGTCTTATCTAGAAGACAGGGAGTACTTTGTTGAAATGTGTGTTATAAAATGTGTGTTGGAAAATGTATCCCAGATAAAACATCACTGACTTGTGGGGTGCCCCAGGGGTCAATCCTGGGACCCTTGTTGTTCGATCTCTACATGCTGTCATTAGGCCAGTTAATACGCAGCAATAATGTATCCTACTACCACTCTGTAGATGACACTCAGATCTATGTCTCACTGGCAGCAGGTGAATTTGGACCAGTGGATTCACTCTGCCACTGCATCCAATAGATCAGTGTGTGGATGTAAAATAACTTTCTCCAGTTAAACTCAGACAAGACTGGCCCACAGAAACAAAGAGAATGTGTCAGCAGTCACCTCCAGTCTCTCTCCTAAAACCTTCAAATCAGGCTACAAATCTAGGGGTAATAATGGACTCAGACTTGAACTTTAACAGCCACATTAAATCAACAACATCTGCAGCTTTTTACCATCTAAAAAACATTGCAAAAATCAAAGATATACTGTCAAAACCAGGCTTGGAGAGACTTATCCATACTTTTGTTTCTAGTCGGTTTCGACTACTACTAACTAATCAGGACCCGAGCACTCTGAGGACTTCAGGGACAGTCAGGACTAAACATGAGGAATCAGTGTTTCATTTTTCTGCAGCTAAAACCTGGAACAGTCTATATGAAGATGTGAGACAGGCCTCTACTTTGATAATGTTTAAATCCAGGCTCAAAATGGTTCTGTTCAGCTGTGCATATGACTGAAAGGTTTTTCGTTAGCACGTTTCTCCTTTAATGTTAATGTTATGAAGATTATTTGTGATTATTTATGTTTTAACTTGTTTGTATTATCATTTTAATGTCTTTCTTATTCTGTACAGCACTTTGAATTACTTTGTGTAAAAATTGTGCTATACAAATAAACTTGCCTTGCCTTTCCTAGTAGCAGTAGTAGTAGCAGTAATAGTAGTAGTAATAGTAGTAGTAGTTTGGAAAGATAATAAAAAGGTAGAATACTTATTGCTGCGTGTCACTGTATCATCACAAAGACTAAGACCAGCACACTGTGGGGGTCTGTGCCTATTGAACTGTATTGTACTACGGCACAGTTTTAACTTTCATTGTTTGTCATTGCAACAATGTCAAGAGCATGCAAGCAGATTAAATATTTACATTATAAATAAAACATTATGCAAACCTTATTAAAAATTGAATCACAAAAAAGTATGCTGTACTCAAAAACTCAGTGTTTGATTTTATAACAATGTTTTTCTAAACGTATCTCCAGTCTCAGTGGGAGCCTTATCTGTCTACACACCAGACCAAAGTTCAAAGCCTCAACTTCCATCCAACCTTTCAAAATTTTACGCTAAACAGAAAGGTGATTGTAAAAATAAATAAATAAATAAAGTGACACATATAAACAGGTGCAAGAATGCTGTTACCTGGTATTCAAGCTCCATAGTGTCTCCTCTCACTGTGGGTTGGTAGAAACACTCGGTTGAACCAGCGGGTAATATAAATGTAAATTCCATGTCTTTCTTTGGTCCCAGGCTCACAGTCATGTCTATGGAGAGAAACAACAGCAGCAAAAATATCTCTGAAAACATGGTAACTTAAAAACGTCTCAGTGCTTCTCTAGTCCATAGAGCTTTTAAACTGTTAGTACTTCCTTGTTGAGTGGAGTCACTATCATAACTGACCAATTGTGACACAGGGAAATAAAGGCACATGCAAACTGTGTCACATGATCACGCATTAACCTGGTCGAGTGAGACTTATGGATCTTCAGAGTGATATCTCAACACACATGCACTGCAGTTTTCATCTTCTCCAATAGAGGGAGCTTCCAAGAGGTGACCAACAGAAACTACTGCTAGATGGCATGTAGAAAAGCTTTCTTGATTTCTTATTACTTAGAAATGCAGAAATAGAAATATCAATGTCAGTATTTTTTTGACACAGTATTGTTGTAAGAACAAAACAATAATTGTGAAAAAATTAGTAATTTTATTTTTTGTCTAGAATTTAAAAATCTTATATGTTTGTGTACTGTTCTTGTGACTGTGGTAGTTCTGACATTTTGGATGTTTTCAGTCTAATGTTGGTCATATAAATACAAATACAACTTTCTCAAGGTGATGAGAGCAGAGTCATAATGTTGTCAAATGTGAATCATCAGTAGCTGAGCCAGGAGGCATCCGCTGTCGGGGGTCCCAGAGACAAATTCAGCTTAGGGCCCCCTGAAAGCTAGAGCCGGCCCTGTTGCCAGAATACATGCTTCTCTAATAGGCTATTAAAAAAATACAAAGATATGTCTGGACTGGCCAGGCAAAACCCTCATGGCAAAAACACATACACTTATTTTAGGAGCTAAAATCTGAACTACAGGGACATATTTGCTATATTAACATATCTTACCTATTTACATAAAGGATAGAAATCAGTATCAATATTTGTTTATATTGTTCCTTTGTAAAATGACAATTACAGTATTTTAAGACATGCACTTCTCACTACCGTCAGTCATATGACATAACTAAATCAAAGGTTTCACACCCTCCTGTGTGTCTCTGCCTTCACACGTGTCACACAAAAGCCCACCCTTCTCTATCACACTCTGTGGTGTGACTAGAGGTGCATTTCAATATAGCTGAGACCATGACACAGGAGGGTGTGAAGTATCCCGCGGTGTTCACAGTGGACAGTTACCACACAAAACCCCCTCCTCTGCCTCCCCGGCCCGGACGAAAGCGGAGCATCAGCCCCACTCAGGTGCTGCTCTTCCTCCTGGTGTCTGTGGCTCTGAGCGGCATGGTCATCGAGGCCTGGCTCATCTACTGCCTGTACCACCCGTCTGCATCTGTGAGTATGAAATCACAAGAAATCTTACTGCAGAGGTTTGATTTTTGATCAACCTTAGTTATATTTCATTTGAACATACAGTATTATAATTGAGTATAATTACATTTTCCTCACTTTAGTTCTGCTTAGTCACTTCAGGAAAACTGCTGTGCTGTCACTGCTTAAGTGCAAGTTTCCACCAAACCATGGTGACATACTCAAATCTTTATACTGATTTCAATAATCAATTTCTTTGTAGACTTCACAGTGTATTTAATTATGATTTAAAGAAATAAGTGAATTGTCACTTCATTTTGTACATTTTGACATGTGTTCGGATGTAAGACTGAGAGGAGCTGTGTTCTAACATCAGGCCCACTTACTTGAGATCGCAAATGTTCCGTGTTGAATTCTTGGTGAATGGAAAGTTCCTCCAAAGAGCAGCTTTGGTTTGAAAACTTTAACAGTAACAGTGTCATCACAAATAGCCTCGTTTGGTCTTACAGAGGAAGTGGTCTAGAACACCTTGAGCTACGAGCATAAATGGTGAAAAGAATTTTGCAAAAATCTCCTCACTGCTTCATGAGCAGTGCAAAATGTATTATAATTAGACCAGTGTCTTTGAAAAAAAACATTTACTATTTGTATAAATTCATTACTTATTTTTTTTATTTAGATTAATTTACACCAACAGCTATATAGCAGTACACCGGACAACACCAAATGTATTGTTTAAGGTTTTTTTTTAGCTGATTTAGGATCATTTTGATGTGCTGAATCCAAAAATCACATTGTTTTTCCTCAATCAAATCAACTTTCTTAACTAATCAACATATTTGTTTTTTGACGTGTTTGTTTACATGTACAGGTATTTTCACATCATATGATGCAAAATTCTTTTATATTTCTTGCAATAAATGAATTCTGAAGATTTTGCATGCGCCAGCTTATGACAAATTGTTTTATTTTATATTACAAGTGAATGAAATGGCAAGTCATGTGCCGAGTATCTGCGTCAGTGGATCTATCTGAGTGAGAAGAGAGTTGTCTGAAGTAGAATTCCCATGGTTGGACGGAAAAACCCCGACAAACCCTGTTACTGGCTGCTACTTCTGCGCTATTGATTTGACTGGGATCAACAGAAAGAATCGAAGCAGCCTCAAGTATCCTGATCTTGAATCAGCATGTTGTCCTGTAGCTCACTGTGATCAAATTCAAATTCAAATTAAAGTTTGTAACATTTAATCAATACATTCTGTTAGAATTTTTTTTTTTTTCTCCTAAAACCTTTTTTGGATGAGAAATCCACAACTATCTGACTCTCAGGTCACAGTATGTCCGGCTGGGTGACTGTGTATCTGGGATACTGACAAGCAACACTGGTGCACCACAGGGAACTGTACTATCGCCCTTTCTCTTCACACTTTACACTGCTGACTTTGCCTATACATGTCCAGATTCACAACACCGCTATTGTGGAGTGTAAAGGGAAAATGGTCTTAGGGATGCTCATGATTCACCTCCTGGAGCAGGGAAAATGGTCCTCAACCTCAAATACCAATGATGATCATTGACTTTGGTAGGAAGCCCGCTCACCAACCAGTGATCATTGACAAAGAAAGGATCGAGGTGGTTGACACCTATAAGTAGGCTCGGGCTACACCTAAAGCAGGCTCGGGCTCTGTATAGGAAAGGACAGAGTAGACTGTTTTTCCTAAGAAAGCTTAGGTCTTTTGATGTGTGTGCCGACATGTTGTTCCTCTTCTATCAGTCTGTTGTGGCAAGTGCTGTCTTCTATGGTGTTGTCTGTTGGGGTGGCAGTATGACAACAAGGGATTGCAATCGTTTGGACAAACTGATAAAGAAGTGTGCATCTGTGATCGGGAGGAGGGTGGACTCTGTGGGAGCTATGCTCGAGAAGAGGATGAGGGCTTTAATGCAGGGCATCCTGGGCAATCCCAGACATCCCTTGCATGACACAATGTCTGCACAGAGAAGCACACGGAGTAACAGGTTCCTCTCACTGCGCTGCAGGACAGTGCGCTTTAAGAGGTTGTTTGTCCCTTCAGCTATCAGGCTGTTTAACAGATCTGCCTGATATGAACTGTAATGCTATATTAGTACTTTATACTATTGATAATGATATTTTATTGTTTCTACTGTTATTATTGTGTGTGTTTGTGCAAGTGTGTGTTTGCTGCCCGACACCTGAATTTCTCCCTTGGAGATTAATAAAGTTTTTATCTATCTATCTATCTATCTATCTATCTATCTATCTAAATATTCATGAAAATCAGCTGATAATGTCACAAAAATGTAATCAATTTAGTCAGAAGATCGGATTTTTCAAAATCAAATTAGCATAAAAATCTGTTTTTGGATTCAGCTGTGCAGTTTCTTCCCCTCTGCTGTTTCTCTCATGAACACTTCATAAACCTGCACTAAACTGGACACTTCATAACACTGGTCACCTTAATAACCCATGTTGCACTGTTGTTGTTGTTGTTGTTTTGATGCCACTATTGTATATATTTCTACTATTGTATATATTTCTACCTCCTGCATGCCCTTATTTGTATTTAGTGTGGTTTTTTGTGTGTGTGTTGTTGTATGTCGCACTTTATCACCAAAGTAAGTTCCTAGTCTGTGAGCTCTGCTCACGGACAATGGCAATAAAACTTCTTCTGATTCTGATTCTGAAAATGGTCTTAATTCAGTTGAAAAAACATAGACAATTTACAAAAAGCTGTTTTTTTGTAACCCAGAGTAATATACTTTTCTTTTTCATTATAGACCGAAACTGCACTGCCTTCTTCCTCGAAGATAATCGGAGGTACGTCGATTTTACACAAACTCTGATCATAAATATGTTTGCACTCTTTGTAAGCACTAACTCACTGTTCTGTTCTAGACACACCGACACTTGGACCTGCACCCACCAAATGGTCCAGACTTGTTGAAGCCCCTTCCAAACCACTTGCTCATCTCACAGGTATAGGTTCAAACGTACATAGGAAAGCACAAATGTTACTGAAAGTGAGATTCTTCTTTTATATTATCCAATAGATGGGGAGGATGTTAGAGCCCAAGAAAACAACATCATGGGTTGGAGTGAGATACCAGAGCCCCTCCTCTACAAAATCACCTACAAAAATGGCTGCCTCATCTTCCAGGAAAGTGGATATTACTATATTTACTCCAAACTCGCATTCAACGTCGATAGCCTTGTTCGTCACTCAATTGAACTGAAAACAAAATATTATCTTGGGAAGAAGACCATCACACTCCTGAAGTCCATGCATACCTCTGTTTCTAGACCTTCCAACAGTTTTCTGGCGGGAGTCTTTCACTTTTACAAAGGTGATGCCATTTTTGTCAAAGTCAGTGATACTGCCCATATTGCACGTCATGATTCCACAGAAAATGTGTTTGGTGTGCACATGATATAAGGAAAATGCTTAAAGGTCCTATATTACGCAAAATTTACTCTAAATGAATGCTAAAATGCTGTTACCTCGTCAAGAACATACCTGGAGCTGTGTTTTGTTTCCTTTATTATGAGTCTGGCTACATACCCAAAGCTTGAAATGCTCTGTTCCACCTTGTGATGTCATGAAGTGGTAGTTTTCAAGTTAAGTAAAGTTGAACTAGTAGACAATCACCTATTTTTGAGCCAGCAAGTCACTCACTGTGTTGTTAAAGTAATTTGTTACTACTTGTTTTTATACTATACTTTTCTAGATTTGTCTCATAAGCTTTACCTTGATTAGTGACTTTTCTAAATATTATCCATCTGCAGAACAAAAGCAATATCTTGTTTTATAAAGTAACCTGCTTGACAGATTTTTATGGTAGCTACAATATGGAGTTTTATTTAGTGTAAATATGACTGATTGTATTAGAAGGATACTCAACTATACATACGGCTTTATTATCAGACTTTGAAGCGGGATGTGTAGCTGTGGCAGGGTGCTGATTCCTGAAAGACAAAGCAAATTATTAGGCCCGAGCCGGAGACAACGTCCCGGCGAGGGACTCATTAAAACCGCGTCCGAAACGGGGAAAATGGCAAAAATCAAGTGGTAAACACGCCCCGACATGCCAGTGAGTGGTGTCAAAAATTAGAACTCGCCAAGCTCTAATTGTCACCGAAGACCGCGAAAAAAAATAACGAAAGACGACTCGGTAGCGCCACCTCAAACTTTGATTTTCATTGGGCCTATGGGAGCCCGACTCGGAAAAAAGTCGACTGAAAAATCTGAGACTCGCATCAAAAAATAGAACATGTCGGGACATGACAAAAATGATATTATGGCCCCGCCCTAAAATGTACAGGAAGTCGGCCATATTGGATCAAACCCGGTGATGACAAAAGCGCACACCCTCACGTTCAGGACATCTCCTCGCACAGTTTTCATCACAAACACTTCAAATTTGGCCAAAACCCACTAAACCCATGTGAGATTAAAGATCATCAATTATATTTGAATATGACTTTGGGTGTGGTCATGGTGAATTTTATACAAAATCACAAATTTTGCATTATTTCAATAAAATATTTCTCTTTCACACATTTTTTGTTGGGAAAACGCTAATACAGCGTTTATGCACATTTGTGAGCTGAACACAATGATATGCAAATCATGGCTTTATCTCACAAAATGACTCTCTAGCGCCCTCTTCAAATTTCATTTTCAAAAATTCGTAGAAGACAAGTGCTTTGTCGTGGACTTCTGAAAAAATTCACAGGGACCTTATTTGTGATGGGGCACAAGGTGAGAAAGTCACATGACTGTAGCTTTTATGGTTTAGGAGAAAAAAAATGGGTGGAAAATGCGTTTCCATTATTATTATTCTTATTTTCCTCGCGACTTCAAAAGCATTTTTGACCCCCTGAACGTTAACGAAAACTCAATTTTATTGGACCCAAAATTCAAGTCTGGTGAAAAATTAATTATTTTGATGGGCAAAAAAATTAATGTTTTAAAATGACTCAATAGCGCCACCTCAAAAATAAAAAAACATTACGGCAATGACAGGCCTTTTTCATCGTAGACAAATGAAATTTGGGAGAACCATAGAAACATGTCAAGACAAGTAAAAAATTATATTATGACCCCACCCTAAACCCTACAGGAAGTCGGCCATTGTGGACGGAACCCCATTTTTTTGGAAATTTTAACTCTCACGTTTGGATTTTTTACGCTGTGGATTTTCATTCAAGAAACTTCCAAATTGGGCAAAAGGAACTAGACCCATGTGGGATTACAGTCTCCTACCTTGGATTTTTCTAAGTCATAAATTGTGGGTGTGCCAGCCTACCAAAAAAAAAGCTCTTTTTAAAGTATTACATCGAACGTAACTCAAACACGCAGTGTCCTATTTCCCGGCATTAATATAATATACATTTTGTTCAAAATCTTGATCTGAGTGCATAGATATACAATTTATAGAGGTTAGACATTACATTGCTCCACAGCGCCCCCTTGAACTTTTGAATGGGACCAAAAAAATTACTTTGTCGTAAACATTTGAAATTTGGCATGGTCATGTGGCTTGACATACTGAACAAAAAAGCCAATGAGAACATACCTCTATTTGTAACTATGTTACCGTGGTAACCGTGGAAATGTTCATAAATGTGTCATTGAAATGAATGGTGTTCAGAGTACTGGACTTTGTTGTCGACTAAATAGATGCTCTGCACTATCCAACTATGACCCAAAATTCAAGGTTGATGAAAAAATCTGTATTTTCATGTGCAAAAAAATAATGCTTCAAAATGACTCAGTAGCGCCACCTCAAAGTTCAAAATACATTACGTCAATGACAGACCTTTTCCATCGTAGACAAATGAAATTTGGTAGAACCATAGAACTTGTCAAGACAAGTAAAACATTATATTATGACCCCACCCTAAAACCCTACAGGGAGTCGGCCATTGTGGGCGGAACCCCATTTTTTTGAAATTTTAACTCTCACGTTTGGATTTTTTACGCCATGGATTTTCATTCAAAAAACTTGAAAATTGGTCAAAATGTACTAGGCCCATGTGAGATTAAAGGCGACTCACTTGGATTTTTCTAAGTCATAAAATGTGGGTGTGGACAACATGCGAAAAAAAAAAATGCGTTTTTTGAAGTATTACATTGCATCTAACTCAAACATGCAGTGTCCTGCTAACCGGCATTAATATACATTTTGGTCACATTGTTCATCTGAATGTAATGATATACAGTTTTTACATAGCTGAGACAATTCATTGCTCCACAGCGCCCCCTTGAAATTTTGAATTGGACCCAAAAAATTTTACTTTTTCAAAAATATTTGAAATTTGGCATGGACATCCCTATTCCCATACTGAACAAAAAAGCCCAAGGGAACATACCTCTATTTCCAAGTGTGTTGCCATGGCAACAACCAACATCTCTCATTGAAATACATGGGTTTTGGTTAACTGGGATGAAACTATTTACTTGTCATAAACCATTGAAATTTGCTACACATATTCCACTCATCATACTGAACAAAAAAGTCAATGAAGACATACCTCTACTTCCAACCGTGCAGGCGTGAAAATGTCATACATGCTCTCATTGGAATGAATGGAGTAGTATTACTCAGTCGCTGATTTTGGTGGGAGGGGCGATGTAAGCGGGAACGAGAGGCGCGAACTCCACGGTGGCATGTACCCCGCGGTCGCAAGGGTGGCGAGGGCCTTTATCACTGCTTGCAGTTTTAATTATTATTATTGTTGTACTAGAACGCAATCACTCTGTTGTCATACTCTTTTTATGTAATATTTTCAAAAGTTGCTAAGTGTTATGTAAAGATGCATATTAAAGACGTATAAACTGAGGCGAGAGTATTTTTTTCCGATCACCCGAAGTCGCTCTGGTGCACAGCGTTTCCTGTCAGAAGCAGAGTGGTCTGAAGAGTGGTCTGAGTAGCAACACTTCTCCCACTCACACACTCACACATACACATGTTGGGTTTCCATGCGCTGTGGGGACATTACGTTCACTTACATTCATTTCCTGGAGACTGATCCAAACTTTACTCATCGTCAGCACTTGCTTAACCCTCTTCTAAAGCCTAGCCTAAACCTATTTTAACCCATGTCTCATTTTAAATCATGTCTCTGATTAAATAAATGTCATGGGGACCGGATGCCCCCATAACAGCAGCACGTCCCCATGATGTGTGTATACAGTGTTTAAAACCCATCCACCCAGAGCAACCTGCTGTAAACCACAACACACTGAGCTACTGCTTTTCACCATGACTCTACTGTACCTGAGATACATGAGTTTAGCTTTCAACTCCTGTCTCATCCTATGAAGCCTAAGGACTGGAGAGGTACTGTGATGCTCATCAGGGTTTGAAGTGAGGAAACTGCCAGTATCACCACAATTAACTGACAAAATATTATTTTTAAAATAGGAAACACTAAAATAGGACACTTTGACAATACTTGGAGTGTAGGAGAGTCCGGCTGGTCAGGCAGAGCTGTTGTTCAAAAATAATGTTTTTAGGCCTATACTTCAACTGTGGGCCAACACCAAACCAAGGGAGCTCTGGCATGTTTTATTATGCAGACGTAAATCTTTCAAATAAGAGGCCAAGCCAGGGGTCATGCCATTCATTCACCAGTCATACTGGTCATGCCATGTCACGAAAGGTCACAGGCAAGACACATGAGTTTGAATCAGAACTTTAATAAAGATTGCTATTATATAGGTATTATTCATTATTAAATATTATTTTACTTAAATACTGTATTAACGTATTACAGTCAGTGAAAGCTGTCGTCACGGACCTCACTTCTAACCACACACTCACACGCACATACACAAACACACACACACACACACACACACACACACACACACACGCACGCACACACACACACACACACACACATACATACAAACACACACACATACACGCACACACACGCACGCACACACACACACGCACATGCACACACACGCACATGCACACACACACACACACACATACACACACACACACGCACATGCACACACACACACATACACACACACACACACACACACACACACACACACACACACACACACACACACACACACACACACACACACACACACACACACACACACACACACACACACACACACACACACTAATGAAGCATCGGGTCGCCTACCTTTTTACCAGTGTTTCATTCTTTCGTAAACGTTGTTCATAAAATGCGTAGTAAACTCCCACAGATGTTTGCGGTTCTTTGCGGGTGTTACGTAGGCCTCTGCCTGAGTGCAGGTACGGCCATGAGTCACTTTCCTGCACATTGTAGATGATGATTAACGGCACGGAGTGTGGGCAGAACACGTCCTTTCTCGGTCATGTGATCACTGTTTTAAATTGACATATTAGTTTGACAGATGCAAGAGTGAGTCACGCGAATTAGGCCACAGTTCGCATTATTTTTTAAGTTCACTTTTGTGTTCAGTTTTACTCTTGTGGAGCTTGTGTCATAATCAGATGGGATAAGTTCACAGTGGTGTCCGGTATGTTTCATAGATCCATGCGGTCCCATTATCAGGGCAACATAATAAGATGATAGTGAGAAGGGAAGTGCTGCCATCTGCTGGTCATAAGAGGCACATTGGTCTATAGAGCTTGCCTGGTGGAGCTGCTCCTCATTTAGGCAAAAGTGAGTGAGCATTGTCTTGGCTGGAAAGGCAACTTCAGAATGAAAAAAAAAAATTGCATGTAAAATTTGGATGGAAAAAGTAAGAAGTTAGGATATAAACTTTATGAATATTTAGAGCTCATGTTATAGGGGAAAAAACTTGTTCCAAGCTGTAGTCTACTGCAGCTCCCTGATCTAACTGTCTGGAAATTGTCTCTGAACTTACTCCAAAATGTAGCCTTGATTGTTACATTGCATTTTTCTCATGTTTCTCAATGTTTTACTGCAGAAGCAATCAAGCAACTCAGCAAACATAATCATGAATAAATCTCAATATTCCACAATCCAGGTGTTTGTAATTGTGTGTACACGTGTCCACGGAAACTTGACATTCAGACAGGAAGGTGGTGGCGGGTGGCGGGCAAGCGTGGCTCATGGGTCGGTGGGAAACAAAGTTATTTGGAAACAGAATCTTGTCTCGTTTACGGTCTGATGACTCATTAGTTTCATTTGCGGTCTGAGGTATTGTATTCACTTTATTAATCTGTGGTGTGTTCCTATACCACCAGTATGCTGAGTGTACTGGTGGTATGGCACATGAGTGTGTGCCTGTGAATATGACCTTTCACTTTCACAGTGTAGTGGGGTCTCTATGACTCACACAACCAGATTACATTAGCTTTGTTTACATTGAACATGAACCAAAAAAACAACAATATTAGAAAGGACCAATGTGCCAGACAGTGTTACTGTTTATTCAAGAAAAATAAGTCATTTCTCAGTTACAGTGCCTTGGTGTAATTTTAGCCCCGAAATCAATAAACAGAAAACCAAGATTAGAATAGTATACATTTAAGAACAAATACCATCCTGTTTTTTAAAAAAAATAAATAAATAATACTCATGTTGTCTGTAACGACATCAGGACAAGACAGGCCTAGGCAGGAGTGCTCCCTTTTTTCCTGAGATGTTCAATAAATAAATTAATAAATATGTTCAAAAAGATAAAGATGGCCATAGTTTGAGAAACGTTAAAAGAAAATACATTCGATAAAAATTTACTTAAAATCAACTTAACCCTTGTGCCTTGTTAAAAGAAATGTGCGTATCTGAAGGTACATTTATTATGAAACTTTGGCTGTGGTTATTTGATTACCATGAAAATTCACACAAATGTGTGTTTTTACATGTTTTTAGACATATGTGTGTTTTTACATGTTTTTAGACATATGTGTGTTTTTACATGTTTTCAGATGTGTGTGTTTACAGGGTTTTAGACATATGTGTGTTTTTACATGTTTTAGACATGTGTGTTTTACATGTTTTAGATGTTTTTTGGCATGTTTTTAGACATGTGTTTTTACATGTTTTGAGTCATCTGTGTTTTTAGACATATGTGTGTTTTTACTTGTTTTTAGACATACGTGTGTGTTTCACATGTTTTTAGACACATGTTTGTTTTTACATGTTTTTAGACTTTCATCCCATTCAGAACTATTTTGGCGACAGTTTTGTGTACACTGGGAGTGCTTCAGAAATGTTTGTATCTGTTGTCTCCCATTTTAATCTCTATTTGACTGCCTTCTTGAAATCAAGGTGAAAATAATTTGACTTCATTTTTTTTTCATTTCTCTGCAGTAAATGAAGTTTTTAAAAACTGTACCCACTTTTAGCCCTTCCCCCCATGACCTCCACTGTCACCCTATACAAAACATAGTCACATTTGGACAATTTGTGAATGGAAAACCATATGAAAATTCAGAAAGTCACTAAAAAGGCTTTGGACCATGCGTAGTGAATAGCTTTGAGGTTGAATGGTTGGTTTCTGTGGCTATTCAAATCAGAAGAGCTATAATCCTATGCAAAAACAGCACATTTGTAAACAAAGCAATAAAAACTGTAATCTGGGGTTCCCTGAGGAACACAGAAAAATTATAAAAATAAAAATCATGAAGATAAGATTTTGGACTGAACACACATCATAATGTGGGTTAAAACATACAATATGTTTTAACCCACATTATGATGCGTGTTCAGTCCAAAATGACAAGTAGTAGTGAGCAATAGTCTCGGATTTTGTGAAATTTAAAACTATTGCTGCTAGAAAATGTGCATTAAAAGGAAAAAAAAGTGTCTTCATAAATTATAGCAGAGGTAAAACTATGCACTTATAATCTAAGTCTATAGGAGAAATCAGCATGGACAAAACCTTTTTGTTCAAACTGACAATATAACAAAACAAAAAATGCAACAAACTCAATCTTTCCAATGCCTGTTCATAGGGATGAGCCTGTCACAAGGATATCAGCAAAAGTCAGATTTCATTTCATAGACTTTACGTATGGCAATATAGCAATATTAGAGCTGGATTTAAGAGTTCATGGAAAATATGATAATTTAGAGGGGAAAATCTTAAATTCTACATAAGTGTATGCAGTTTTCAACAATAAAACATAAAATAAAAGGTGAAATTCTTTTTAGCCTTTTAGTAAAAGGAGATTGTCAAAATAGGTATTTTATAATGGAGTGCAACACAACAAACTGGCTTTATGCAAAACAAAAAGCGCCAAAGTCAATCTTCCCATTAACTATCCACACTGATAGGCCAGTCACACTGACAGGCCAGTCCCACTGACAGGACAGACACTGACAGGCCAGACATTGACAGGCCAGTCACACTGACAGGCCAGTCCCACTGACAGGACAGACACTTACAGGCCAGACATTGACAGGCCAGTCACACTGACAGGCCAGTCACACTGATAGGCCAGGCAATGATAGGCCAGTCACACTGATAGGCCAGGCACTGACAGGCCAGTCACACTGACAGTCCAGTCACACTGACAGGCCAGTCACACTGATAATAGCCAGAGTAAAAATGAACTGGTATCTATAGGATTAATTATTTATGTAATGTATGGAATCAAGAATAGGGTTTATTCAGAATGACTGTAGGCCACATGTAACCAAAACTGGCATCTAATGGGTCCATCATTTTTAGCAACGCACAAAGTCAATATGTCATTTTGGAGAAAACCCCAAGATCAGAATATTAACATCTGATGATTGTATGACAGTGTAAAAATCAAAATACACAATTTGTACAAAACACTACTAATGTAATGTTTTTGTTTTCAAATTGACTTAGAAACCAAAAATGCCCCAAAGTTTGTATAAAACCCCCAGTGTACGAATTTTTTCCACAAGGCACAAGGGTTAAAATCTTCTAAGTATATCAACACACACCTGTAGTGAAAGCACCAAACGCTAAATAAATCCTTTTTTGATGGCTGTTTGATGGCTGTTTAAATACATTTAAGTTTTAAAAAACATTGAACCATATATATTCATCCACAATTTTTAGTTTACGATAGTTTAGAACGTTGCTTTCAGATATGTTCATCCACTCTTCCGACTTAATTAGTGGTGTTAAGTTATGTTCCAGGCCACGGCTGCTCTGAGGCAGACAAACAACTACAGCGTTGGCGTTACCACATGTCACACTAATACATACAAGAATGGTGTTACAAAACACAGGCAGTACAGTCAAAGTGTCTTGCCCATGGGCACAATAACAGTATGCCTACTGGAGGTTGGAACAATCTGACTAGGGAGAAAATAGTTCTACTTGTGGCTTAGAAATTTAATAAAAATCTCTTTTGTGTTTGCTGTTCCAAGCTCAGCAGACACAGTTCAGTGGGGCATATAGATGAGGTCCAAGGAGCTGAGGCTCCTCTTGGTGTTTATATGAATGGTTTCTGAGGGTGAGATTTTGACTTGCACTCTGAGTTTATTGCCTATTATCAGCTTCACCATCTTGCACAGCAGACCTGTGCTCATTGTATTATTATGAATCCAGCCAGTGAGGATGTCTTCACTTTTTTCACTGACCTCTTTTAGAGTCACTTCTACCTTGGAGCATCTGTCCTGACTCCTGCATGTGCTGTTTAACAGGGTTATCCTGAGACAAACAAAGAAATCCCCGTCGTTCTGAATGATGACATTAGCGTGAATGGCAGAATCATCAGGGTCCACATCGACCCATGTGATGGTGCCGTTTTGGTGAACTGAAAAACAAAACAAAGAATTAAGAAATGTTCTTACAAAACAATTATACTGTGAAGAAATACACTTAAGATTACCTCTATTGGCCTTATAAGTAAACATTTTGGCTTTGTCTTGAGGACTGGTGTTTTTAGGAGTTGGCTGATGAAAAGAAAAAAAAATAATAAAAAATTCACATAAAAATAGCTGAGAATAAAATCATGTGTTTTGAAAGTGTTTCAATAGAGAGAAAACAGGTGGCTTTTCCCCGAATGTGGTCACGACGTCATACCAAGCTTCCTTTCATGAGCTGAAGATGCTGGGTAGACTGCGACAATGCTTATGGCGTAAATAAAGTACCACAGACCAGTGATTTGTTGCTTACCAAATGGTCACTTTGTATGGGCTTGGGACCCTCTTGTGCATTTCTGTTCTGGGACTACAGGGATAAATAAGACATGTTATTAGTTCATACATGCACAATATTTTCGATTAAACATTGTCAAAATATAAGAACACAAAGTTTTTAAAAAGTGACAAAACTTTAGTATACATAGGTTTATAATTTCTATTGGATTCAAATTAACAACACTAAAAAAGTGGACACTGCAGTACCAGGTGATGGGAATATCATGAAAAAGCAACCCTAGAAACTAGAGAAATACCAGCTTCTCAAAGAAGATCTGGCATCAGTGGTGCCCGTGGTCATTGGAGCACTCGAGGCAGTGACCCCCAAACTGGAAGAGTGGCTACAGCAGATCCCAGGAAAAACATCAGACCTAAGTCCAGAAAAGTGCAGTACTAGGAACAGCAAAGATACTACGCAGAACCCTCAAGCTCCCAGGCCTCTGGTAGAGGACCCAAACTTGGAAAAAGGATGAGACCACCACCACCAAGGCGAGGACGAAATTTTATATATGTTTCACGTTGTTGCTATGATGTCATATGTTATGATATGGTTCTGCATTACCAAATACACCGCACATGTTGAGTTACTCAGCACCTGTGACCACAACAGAGAGCAGATGTAGTGCGCAGGTGCCATACCACTAAAAGCCCTAATACTCGGATAAAGCCGCATGTTTCTAATGATTATTATTTTTGCTTTGACATGTATTTCACAATGTATAGAAATAAATTAGTATTAGTCTTACCTTCCCAAAGTGTCCCATAGTGAAGAAGAGCACTAGTAGAGCAGCCTGGCAAATGGACAGGAGGGTGACCCACCACAGCAACACTCGGATCATTGTCTTGTGATTGGACTGGGCCATGGTCAGGGCCGGGGGTCTCACAGGAGCTTGTGACAAACTCAGAGGAGGAGATGAGACAAATGTAGTGCGTAGTTTCCTCAGTGTGCAGTAGCAGCAGCAACTGTGTTACTGTTTCCTGAAGTGATCACTGCCTCCTCCTGAGTGTCTTTTAAATGCAACATACATGGTACTTTCCCCTGGTGTTAGACAAGCCAAACAGCAGAGTGAGATTGCATTTACACTCTATTGAGACAGGCCCTTTTTTTAAAAATCACTGTGAATACAACATAAGAGGAAGCAGCATCACGAGTCAGGAAAGGAAAAATAGGAGAACTGCCATGAATCATGATGAACTTCTCTTTTGGTTTGGTTGTGTCATCAGTATGTACAAGCTAATACTAGATACAAAAGTACTTAAGGAATCTACAGTTATAAATGTCAGAAATAAGTAATGATTCATTAGACAGTTTTTACATTCCATGCATAATTTTAGTGACAAATTCAGTATTGTATGTGCATGTGTCAACCAGTGCAAGTATTCAGCTTGAGAAATAATCATGGAAAGTCGTACTCCACCGTTTTTATTATAAAACTCAAAGATTGCAGTGTAGTTAGAGATATCTTTGTAGAATACCCCATAAATCTGTCCATCTCTAAAGCATATTTTATATAAAGCATAGTTTATATGGTTTCTTCTTCCATTGCTCCACTAATACTGCTTTTATAGCCCTATAGCCCTCTTATTACTAACTATTTCAGATTATAAAATGATTACTACAATGAGTAGTATCTCACTAGGACACCCCTCAATGCATGAGTTATTAATGTTATCCAGAGATACAACTCAGATGTAAATTAGACACTGAACACACACAATATTTACCCTACCTTTAATACAATGAACAACAATGAAGAACAAAATAACAGACCTCTTTAACCTTTAAACTTAAGCCCTATTACTCTGTGTTTAGTAATACAGGCTACTAGGTTTATAGTAAAAATTGTGAAATATTGCCCTCATATTTGGTAAGTTACAAACATGCGGGGTAAAAGTCAGATTTAGGAAGAAATTGATTCATCACAGTTTTACTGATTATCAAATGTTATTTAGGTTAACTCTACAATGGTTGAATTTACCTGTCTGCAACTGAGAGCAGAGTTGTGAAAGTAATATCAGTTTTGTTGTGTGCTCTTTGATCAGGGAAAGTTTTGTGATACCCAAACAGGATGCCTCTGGTCCAGGTATGTGTCAGTAGAGAAGACATCACACCTGTGTATGGGTGAGCTTTATGATAGAATTTGGGTGAACACAACATGCCCAGACATGTGGCCATTTCATATTCCACTGTGGTAATTCCAGCAGCTCTATAAGGTAGCAGCATTTATGATGGCACATTTGTTTGTCTATCAGATATCGCTCATATAAAGGTGAGGAAAATCTTGTGGGCCTGCAAATAAACGCCCAAATATAAGAAAGGTTTGCTGATTGTTTTCGATAGATATTGAGGTCTCATACAATGAATCAGTGTCTCATATGGAAAAGAATATAGAATGATGTAGGTAGCATTAGTAAGATAAAGAAGAAGAAGGAGAGTAATAAATATTAAGGAGAAGTCTATTGCTTGCAGCAGATATTTCTTTGTGGAAAACCCAAGGAAAGACCTGTCATCTTAGCCTATACAAAATGCTACAATGGAAACATAAACAGGGTCAGTAGCACAATATGTTTATTTGTCCCACACTGACAGTAACATTTTCCTGCCAGGAAGCTGCAACCTTTACAGAATGGGAAAACCAGAATTTTAGTTATGAACACAAAAACTAGACCTACTTTAGATTTACTCACAGTATTATTTAAACTCCTTTGTTTTGAGATGGTGTGATCCCTCAGTGCTTCACTGTATGCAGACTGTTTCAGCTGTAGTCACCTGGACACTGGTTTTGTGATGTTGCGGAAGCCATTTTCAATCTGATAGAACTGGTTTATTTTATTATTATTACTTTATTTATTCATTATTTAAACAGAATCCAATCCAATCCAATATAATCTACCAGCTGTTTACAGAAGTGTTCTCAGTCTGGGCAACATGAAGACAACAAACCAGTCAAATGCTAATTAGGTACTTAATAACGCAGCAGGTGAGCCAGTCAATACACAACAGGGCCATAATGATCCTTAATAATAGTAAAAGAAAAAAATGTTAGGAAGTAAAAATGGGACACTAGCTTCACTCTAAAACTCCTCTCTTTGGGGCTGGATTTAAACTCAGGTTAGGATAAAGCCCAGTGCTTCAAGCCAGTTCCATCAAATTGAAAATGGCTTTTGGATGGGAGCTGAGACATTTTGAATGCAAAAACAGTGTCCAGATGACCACAGCTGAAATCATCTTCACACTCCTTATTTTGCACAATAACATGTACATTACCTTTGTTGTCCACGCTACATTAGTCTATATATTTTATGTTTTATTTCATGTTTTTTAAAATGTATTTATTTTTATTGTCTTCACATTATTTTATTATTACTTTTGTTTGCACCAAACTGCTAAAGCACTTGGTGATGTTTGTTCAGTGGACAGTTCTACCTGCTGCAGTAACCTTTAAAGACACGGGCCTTGTGCTGTCCCTTTAAGAACAGGTGGTGAAACATTGACCTCTAGTGGACGCATTACATACTGTGTTTTTTTGTTTATAAAGTAAGTTGATGTTGCAGCCATGTTCTTTCTGCAAGCGATGAGCACGACCTGCAGTTCGTGTTATAATGTGCTGAAATATCTTCCTCAGAGTTTAAGGGAGCATATACCTTGATTAAGTTTATGTTATTTTGACTCGTTCTATGTAAATGTAATTTCCGTTTGACTCTATTCTTATGCTCATTAGATGTTGTTTGCGTTTCTACCTATGCTAATTGCTGCTATCTATGCTAGCGGACTTTACATTGTTATTCATGGTCATTACCAGCTCATTTGAGTACCTAGCCACTACTAACCTCGGGTAGCATTTGTTAGGCACGTATTTATGTCACTTATTGTTCTTTATTTCCTGTATGCAGAGACTTATTATGTTTTCTGTGTCTTTTTATTTTACAGTTTTACAAAGTAAAGCGCTTAAACCAATGGAACAATAAACATGACCCAAAGTCATTCAGCTTTGTCTTCATTTCAAGTCTGTTTGCTGTCTGCCAAACTACACAGTCATCTAGGGAGGGCAGAATAGTATAACAAGCTCCATGAAGAAGATGTCACAGTGACTCCTCGAGACCAGGCATTAGCAGAAACTATGAAGACCTGGTCAAGGCAAACCAGGACCAGCCAAGATACCAGCTCTTCCATTGTCGTTGCCAGAGCTTGGGCAAAAGCAGAGGCCGCTAAGACGCAACTGTCCTTCTTGCTTCTTTAATATTTTGGCTTCTTTTTGTGCCGAGAACAACTTAAGAAAAAACCTGAACTCGATGCAGATCTGGACCTACTCATGTCAGAGAAAGTTTGCAGCAGCCATAGCTGACTTAAAGCTTGGGAGTCGTCTATCCAGGAGGATGCAGACCTACAACTGCCCCATCTAGGCACCATGCCACCCCTCGACCCAGAGCAAAGGACAGTCAACTATATACAACAACAAGGAGAAATACATGAAGAGTTCGAACTACCTGATACATCTGTTCCAATCAAGATCGATCCTCTACCAGTGCCCACCAGAAAGAACAATAAAACAAACTATACTGAGTTTTGTGACCACTCACTAAGGCAAGGCTTTCAGCCACTGCCTCAAGTAGATGCTAGTCCGATACAGTACAGCAGGAACGACAACCCCTACACAGCAAAACAGTTCAGTGGTTATCCAGCCCACTATTCCCAGTGTAATGTACCCAGACCTGATTATAGTCCCACTGACAATACAGGATTAGCTAAGTACCTCATGAGGAGAGAAATTGTCAACTCAGGTTCACTTAACTCTGATGACCAACCAGAGAATTCCTGGGTTTGGAAATCCTCCTTTCTAAGTGCAGTGCAGGAATTGAACTTGTCAACACAAGAAGAGCTATACTTACTTGCCAAATGACTATGCCTTAAATCCGCTGCACAAGCTCAATGCATCAGCGCTGCCTACATAGCAAACCCCTGAGCAGGTCTTCACATGGTGTGACAAAGGTTAGAAAATTGTTTTGGGGCACCTGAAATAATAGACCTTGCCCTGCTTAAGAAAATTGAAGATTTCCCAAAAGCGTCAAATAGGAAAAACCAAGGTTTGAGAAAGTTGGGAAACATTTTGACCAAAGTGAAGGGTGCCAAGTCAAACGGCTTCCTTCCTGGCCTTTTCCATTTAGACACGGCACACAGTGTTAACCCTATCCTAACCAAACTACTGTATCACCTTCAGGAAAGGTGGGTTACAGCTGCTTCAAAGTATAAAACAGATAAGTGTGTCCCACATCCCCATTTCTTATTCTTTGTTCACTTCATCAATGAGGAGCAAAGACCCATAACGATCCTAGCTTTGTGTGTGTCACAGGTTCCAGTACAATGAACATTAAAACAGAAACAAACCTCCGTCTCAGTGAGAAAAACTGATGTCACATGCAGCAAGGACAAACAAAAGTACCTGACAAAGACAACACTGATCCAGAAAAGGAGTGTCCTCTCCACCAGAAAGCTCATCCGCTAAAAAAATGTAGGCTCTTTTAAAAGCAAGTCTTTAGCACAAAGGAAACCAGTAAAATGTGTTGAGTGTGGTAGCGAAAACCACCCCACAGGACTTCATCCAGAACCTATTCCACTAAAACTAGAGAACCCTATTTCCACTAAAGATCATGGCGGGGAGCAAAAGGAGACTGGTGCAATTGATGTCATATCTAAATGTACCGAGGTATGTGGCAACTCATTCAGCCCAAGATCATGCTCTAAAATATGCTTAGCAAAAGTGTTTGCTAGCCAGCCTAACACAGCAGTCAAAATGTGTGCAGTCTTCGACAAGAAAAAGCAACCGCTTGTTAGCAAAAACTGAGTTCTTCAACATATTCAAAGTCAATGGACAGTTAGAGCCATACACACTAAAAACTCGTGTAGGTGTCATGGAAGTCACAGGCAGCCTTGCAAAGAACTTTATTATTGAACTGCTGGACAGCTCAGTACAAGTCCCTCTGCCTGCTCTCCTAGAGTGTGTCATGACACCTGAAAATCAGCAAATCAGCAATCCCATCTCTAGAGGTAGCTATTCACTGCCTACATCTGAAAGCATTTGCAAAAAAATACCTGCTGTTGACAAAGATACAGACATCTTCCTGCTCCATTCATCAAGTGCATAAGGTTCGCAAGCAACACAAAGGACTTAGAAATGAACCACATGCTCAGCGTCTCAATCTCAGACAGTTCATTGTGGGTGAGGTTTGTCTTTTCAAGAAGCATAAAACTAAAAAACACTAATGTTTACAAACAATTCTTCAAAACTGATGTGCTACTCTTTTCAGCCCATGTGACAATGTCATTCAGGTAAAAGGGTCCAAGCAACACAACTCCTAATGCAAACCTCAATGCCTCTGTGCATCCTCTGGAGACAGATATTGGCAGTCAGGTATTTCGGAGAAGGCAACACAACGACAGACCTGCTCTCTCTATAAAAGAAAAAAAGTTTCATAGAAACGCAAGATAAACGTGTACAAAGACAGTACCAACACTTGGGTTGCCCTTCAGATCACCTGCCACCTTCCAAATAACAAACCTCAGGCTCTGAAAAGACTCCAGGCACTACAATACACACTGAACAACAAATCCACAATGAAGAAACATTTTATTGACTTAATGCAAATTGTCTGATGCAGGACAAGGAGAGCCAAGATCAGGAGTGCTGGTATCTACCCATGTTTGGTGTGTATCATCCACAGACGTTGGTCCAAATAAGAGTAGTGTTCGACTCCAGCTGCTTCAGCTGTCAGTGCTGATCCATTGCCCCTACAAAGAAGTCTAGGTCTCTCATGGAACTTAGAGTCAGACTGTTTCACATTCCGTGTATCTCAAGAAGAAAAACCTGTGACAAAAAGAGGTATACTGTCTACAGTTAACAGTCTGTTTGACACCCTAGGATTCGCTGTACCAGTTACTCTAGAAAGAAAGAGCATTACGCGAGAACTTTCAACTGAGCAGTATAAGTGGGACGCCAAGCTCCCAACTGATAAACAAGAACAGTGGAGAATGTGGAAAGACTCCATCAAAGAACTGGAATAGTTACAAATCCCTTGACCATACGTCCCTGTTTCGCTGTCTGCAGAAACACAATACAGAGAACTGTGTGTCTTTTCACATGCGTCAAACACCGCCATTGCTGCAGTAGCTTATGTGAAATCTGTGTTTATTTCCGGTGACTCTCATGTAGGCTTCATTATGGATGAATCCAGGCTGGCCCCACAGTGACATTCCATAGTGACCGCAGAATTATGTTAGGTTATATTCGTAACACTTCACGTTGTGTCTATTCTTATGTCTCTAACAGTTGCAAGAATCAGAAAGTCCTCTGATCCAAGCCAGTGGCACTTCATCAGTACTGAAGAATACACTGGAGACTATGGGACTCACCCAGTCACTGCCGCCGGTCTCAAAGACACCAACTGGCTTTCCGGACCTGCACTCCTGGTAAAGCATTACCACAGCCACCAAACGTGGGCAAGTTTTGAGTTGGTGCAGCGCAACACAGACCAAGAAATCTGTCCTTTAGTCACCACATTGCAAACTCAGGGCTAACAGGTTTGAGAGATTTTCCCTTTGGAAGTCTGCAGTCTGAGCTGTTTCTAATCTAATCAAAAAAGCAAAAAAAACAAAACAAAACAAAAAACAACAAATAAACAAAATGTTAAAAACATCACAAAATAACACAAATGACAGTGGTCGCATGTCATACTGCGTTTTGTGTTTTGTGAAGGAGGTTGATGTAGCAGCCATGTTCTTTCTGTGAGCAATGAGCAGGACCTGCAGTTCGTGCTAAAAAGTGCTGAAATATCTTCCTCAGAGTTTAAGGGAGCATATACCTTGATTAAGTTTATGTTATTTTATGTTATTTTGACTCGTTCTGTGTAAATGTGATTTCTGTTTGATGTTTTGTTTTGATTGATTTCTATTCTTATGCTCATTAGATGGTGTTTGCATTTCTACCTATGCTAATTGCTGCTATCTATGTTAGCGGACTTTACATTGTTATTCATGGTCATTACCAGCTCATTTGAGTTCTAGCCACTGCTAACCTCTGCTAGCATTTGTTAGGCACGGTTTTATGTGACTTAATGTTCTTTATTTCCTGTATGCAGAGACTCATTATGTTTTCTGTGTCTGTTTATTTTACAGTTTTACAAAGTAAAGCACTTGAACCAATGGAACAATAAACATGACCCAAAGTCATTCAGCGTTGTCTTCATTTGAAGTATATTTGCTGTCTGCCAAACTACACAGTCATCTAGGGAGGGCAGAATAGGCCTATTATGCATTTCTGTTTTTTAATGACATGTAGATAATTATTTTACAGTTTGTTCATTGCAAAACATAATTTTCTCTCAAAGAACTGTAGTAGGCCACAAAGCTGTGAATGGGGGAGTGGGTGAAAACATTTAATTTAATTTTTTTATTTTTTTTTTAATGAACACTCAAACCTAAAATGCAGGACAGTACAGGATTAGGCTACTCATCATTGCTTCCAGAGTCAATATATGTGCACTGGTTTAACAAAGAAAATTGTAGCTAAGTGTTAATAACATTATATAAAAAAGTTTGAAAACTTGAATATTATAACTGCTTCAGAGGTGGAGTACACGGTTACATTTAGCCTACATTAGTAACTTTTTAAAGAAATCGTACTTTTCTGAGTACTTTTCTAGTAGCATACTTTTACTTGAGTGATATTTTTTATTCAAGTAACAGTGCTCTTGCATGAGTAAAAGTTTTGGTTCCTCTTCCCACTATAATTCACATGTCACATGAACAAAAGCTTCATGTTGACAATGTGAAATAATTTGAACATTTGAGATTCTTGCACCAGTCCTTCACATACCATTTTGTATGTCTAATTTTTATGTGTATCCTTTGAAAATATTAGATTTTGGGCATTATTTATAATTTAATAATTTTATAACTTCAAATTATAAATCAGATGTTACTTCCCGACAGTTACTCTTTAAGTTACTGTAACTTGAGTTGGCCTAGTATTTTTCCCAAATCCTCTTGAGAAACCACTACTTTGTACTTCTACTTGAGTAATATTATTTTGCTGTAACTTTACTCTTAAGTTCAAGTTTTGGTTACTCTACCCACCTCTGATCAGCATGTAGGTAAACAGATGCTCACTACAAAAAGTCATTTACTGCCATCTAGTGGTCAGAAAATACACTTACAATAAAACATTTGCAGGATCAATTAAGTATGAAAATGTTTTTGTTTTTTTTAATTATTATTTACATAGCCTACAGTCCTTAAGTGAGACTGCAAAATATCAGGTATTATATAGGGCAGTATTCTAAGAACAA